>BMAV01019903.1:104765-165236 GCA_019973955.1 Trichonephila inaurata madagascariensis
TTTTTTTTTAATTTAAAAACTGGGAAGTATACTTGTATATTGCCTCCTTTCGCTATGTAAATGATCCTGGAAGAAAACGTGATTTAACTCAAAACCGCTATTACTTTAATAAAACTCGTAAAGTAAGAGGTGCAAACATTTTTAGAATTAATTTTTTTCTTTTGCTACTAGCTGAGTAGTGCTACATAAGCGAAATATTTTTTTAAATATTTCCTTCCCCCCCCTCGCCTTCAGGAACATAAAACACACATTATATGTCCTCCCTTCCCATTTTTTTATTAAAAAAAAAGATCTTTAATAGCGAAAGAAGACCGTTTTTCTCAGCTTCCTTTTACATTTGACTTGTGTGCATTTATATTAAAATATTTTATCGCGGGACAAATTATTTTGTTTACTAAATGATCCACATTTTATCACGTTTATCTTTTCTTATTTTAAAATGATCCTGTTTCTAAAGTATAAAATAAACCTCTTTGAATATTTCGGACAAATCTATTTTGAGTTTGGTTTATTAATAAAAAAATGTCTTTAGTGTTTAATTTATAATAAGTAACCTAATTATTTAATTAATAAATGCAGATTATATATATTTTAGTAACTATGTAAAACGCAAGAAAATGGAAAGGTAATAATGATAAGGGTTTATTTGTGTCAAACATAGTATATTTACAATAGGTTACAAAATATATACAAAATAGAAAATATTAGAACAGTGTTTCTCAACCTTTTTTTCCTATGCCACCAAAGGCCTTTTAAAAATTCTTATGTCTCCCCATATATATATATATATATATATATATATATATATATATATATAACCTAAATGATAAATGTATATTATTACAGTAAGCAAATTTTTAAAACTTTTAATGTAAAACTGTAAAAATAATGAGATCCTTGCGCGAGATCAAGTCTCTTCACTTTGCTATATCCATCCTATTTCTTCATTTTAGCAGCAGATCATTTGTGGCACTAAATCCAAATTCAGTCAGTGGCGTAGTGTACACCCCTGCATTACGGGGAGCCGAGATTCTAGAGGGCTCAAACCTTTACATACATCAAGTATACAATCCTTTGTAAGATCAGCCATGGGGCTCAAAACCTGACTTTGCAAGGTGACCCTGAAATTCTCCGTTACGCCTTTGCATTCAGTTAAATTCGAAGACGGAAAGGGTAACAGTTTTTTTGCACATTTGGTACGATTTATATAGTTGATTTCGGTTCCTACACACACAAAGCCATGCTGTCACTCATTTATTATTAAATAACGATTTAATTGACTCATCGTTTTGCATTTCTGCGAGTCCATCTTCATACTGTAAATCTGAAATATCAGAAAGATCTCCTGACATTCGCTGCGTCATCCAAGTTGGGAAATCAAATTTTTGTAAATCAGAAAATATTTCTTTTAAATGGTGATAACATTTCTACATGATTGATGATAACAATTATAGTTGTATCAATTGCTTCACATTTTTGAAGACTTCCCACAGTGTACACGGAGGTCTAAGATATTCTCATATTACAAAAAGATCGTATGACTTTTTAAGGTATCCGACTACGTTCGGAACGTAGTTTTAAAAAAGCCTATAAATGGATAATTTTCGTGATATTTAGTGTCACAGATTAGAATACATGTATAAAATTGTTTTAAGGGCATTTTGATAAAAGAAATTTATTTAAATGCAATATTTCGGCAAAAAATTAACTTAGAATAACCATTTTTCAAAATATCTTTCTGTGAAAAATGCTTCTATTATAAAAATATTTTGCTTTTATATAGCTCAGACCTCTGTATAGAGGTTCTACTAGGAGTTTTGAAAAATTCACATTATTTCCAGAGTTACCACCAATTGAAATAACTATCGGCGTTTTTATCTTAAAATTTCTCCCCTCTGTTATCGTAAAACATGGATAAACCCACTTCTAAGTTATATATTTCAAAAGTTCTAGTTGAGCTTCTGTACAGAGGTCTGAGCTATATACAGGCAAAATATTATTATAATAGACGCAATTTTCACAAAAGGAGAATATATTGAAAATAAGTCATTCTAAGTTCCATTTTTGTCAAAATATTGTACTTAAATAATTTTTTATTGTAATACTATTCTTAAAACAATTTTATATACATTTTCTAATCTAAGTGACACTAAATATCAGAAATATTATCCATTTACACGCTTTTGCAAAATCACGATTCCGAACGTAGTCGGATACCTTAACGCAGTTGTAGCTCTTAAAAAGAGCAAAAAACCAGGAAACACTAATATTTTATTGGGCTCAAAAATTATTTTTGAAAATTATAAAATTTTTAATATTTACTTACTTTTTTATGCACATAAAAACAGGTTTTACACATAAACTTAATTTGATGATATTCAGATAAACAGTTTTTCTTTTTATTAATGCACAAAAACACATTACATGTGAATTTTAAGTGAGGTTTAGATTGAATGTTTTTTAAAGCACTGCTTCGTCCTGGGGTAGAAAATACTGTATTTTTTAAAATTAACTACTGAACCCTGGGTCTTGTTCAGTCTCTTAATCATGTTCTTCAGAATCTGATGAAAGTTCGCGCAGATTATTCTCTGAGACTTCTTAATCTGAAGAATTATCTGTTATTGCATCACTGTTTTTAAATGGTAGATTCTGTAATAAATCCAAAGTCCCTTGAAGTCTGAGCTTCTTTTTTCCAGACATTCTAAGAAGAGGAACAAAAATTATTACGTCTTTGAAATCCTCCTATTATTGTTCAATCTCAGCTACGGACAAGGAAATTAAAAAAAATTAAGTTTTTAATAAAAAATAGATTTCGTTTAATTGTGTGGGGAAAAAAGCCATATCAGATTCAGGTTTTCGTAATTTTTTGAAAATGTTAAGAAAACTATAAAAAAGTAAAATAAATCAATAAAAAAAATAAGTGCTAGGTAAAACGTAACTCTATTACACTAGAGTTGTGATGCTACAACACAACGAAAAACAATAATAAGCTACACGTTCGAAAAAAAACAAACTACGTTCTTACTCTAATATCCAGTTACTTACAAGCATCTCATTGTTATTCAACTGTAAAATTATTTATATACACTGATCCCTTAAAATAACCAAGACCCTTACCTTTTGACTTTAACTACTCTTGTGAAACAAAAGAAAAATATTTGCAATTCGATCGAGATGGCAGCTGAAAATGCAACTTCAGTTTTAAAACTGTTCGCCTTCTCCGCTAAAGTATTCATCATAGAACCGTTGCTGTTAACTGTACTGGAAGAGAGCAATCACAATAGTGTTCCTGCTGAGTATCTTCGAAATATGTGTAAAAATATAATTATTCTATGTAATTTTAAACTTGGTGGTACTTATAAGTACCTTCAGTAGATAGAGGGTTAAACGCTCGAGTTCAACTCTAGACTGCTTTTATCTGTTCGGATGTAATATGGCTATTGGTATAGTTGTTAACTCGTTTACTCACATACAACTCGATTACTCACCCCTCCCCCTTCCTGTTTAGCTAATGTATGTGTTCGGATTTATTGTGGAGAATCGACGCTTAGGCATAATAATTTATTTTATGTTTTTTTTTTCATTTCACACCTGAAGTAGCCCGTTGTTGTCAATCTAAACAGACATTCACGAACTGCTGGATTTCCACAACTAGGACCTGGCAATTGATAAGCTCATAATGCATGGGCAAGACATTGAAAAACTTGAGTCTTAAGACCCAGTTCAATAAGAAGATTGAATGACGATTGGGATTTCAACAGAAAGCCTCAGTTTTAAGGTATCCGTTCGGAAGCATGATTTTAAGAAAGCGAATAAATGGACAATTTTCATGATATTTAGTGTCACTTAGATTGGAATACTTGTATAAAATTGTTTTAAGGACATTTTGACAAAAACATTTTATTTAAATATAGTATTTTGGCAAACAATTAACTTAGAATAATCTTTTTTCAAAATGTTCTCCTTTTATACAAAATGCTTCTAAAATAATAGTATTTTGCTTATATAATGTAAAGACTTCTTCAGAGAGTCTGAACTAGGAATTTTGAAAAGTTCACATTATTTTCAGAGTTACAACCCATTGAAATAATTATCGGCGTTATTTTCTTAACATTTCTCCCCTCTGTTGTCGTAAAACATGGATAAACCCACTTCTAAATTATATATTTCAAAAATTCTAGTTACGCCTCTGTACAGAGGGCTGAGCTATATACAGGCAAAATATTATTTTAATAGAAGCATTTTTCTCAAAAGGAGAATGTTTTGAAAATGGGTCATTTTATGTTCATTTTTTGTCAAAATATTGTACTTAAATAATTTTTTATTGTAATACTATTCTTAAAACAATTTTATATACATTTTCTAATCTAAGTGACAGTAAATATTATAAATATTATCCATTTATACGCTTTAGCATAATCACGGTTTCGAACGTAGTCGGATACCTTAACTGAAAAGGGTTACAAATTTCAAAATATAGACTAACAAACAGCCATTTTTTCAACAAAACGAAGATTAAAAATACTATTGGCATACCACGAAGAAATTTTGCCGGAGAAAAAAAGAAATCATTGACCTGGAAGACTACTTTGGTACATCTCATAAAATTTTCTACATCAAAATAGCTTCGGCTCGCGATTTTGTGTATTTATGCTATTATATTTTACTAAACATTTTTTTTTCTAAATTATTATTTTCTTTTGTCTCCGGCTCCCGCTAAAAATAAATTTACATGCGAATAATAATATGCGAAATTATACCCCGACTTACGTGGTTATCAACCAGTCCCACCTATCGCTTAAGTTAGGGATATTACTGTATTTAACTCATTAAGTAATTCATTATAGCAAGTCTGTTTTAAGTTTGGCTTATTAAAAATTAAAATCCTCGAAGTATTTAATTCATTTTAAGTAATTAAGTATTTAATTGCTTGTGACACATTATTTAAGTAACCAAGTAGAGAAGAGTAACTATGTATTTAATTTATTAATTCATTATAGTAAGTTTAATTTAATTTTGGATTATTAAAAAAATGAAATTCGTATTTAATTTGTTTTAAGTAATTAAAGTATATATTTACTAGAGAGACAAATTATTTGAGTAAGTAAGTATTTAATTTATTAAGTAAATCATTATTGTAATTAAGGTCCTCTTTTCATAATCAGTATTTTTTAATCGTGCCAAGTGTGATTCGTTGTAATAAAATAATATGTATGATTATATAAATAAGATTGCAAATCGGGTGTATTTCTTTTTATATTGAATGTTAGCCTAACCAATCTCTGTGATAAGTGAAATAGCTGATGGGAATTTTCTTATTAGAGAGAATGCTGCTACATACAGTCGAACCTCCATATTACGAACCTCTATATTGCGAATTTTTCTATATAGCGATATTTTTCTTGGAACTAAGAACATTTCATGATTTTCTTCGTAAAATAACCTCCCAATAGTGAAGTGTATTTTCTATATAACGAACTTTTCTCTTGTAAATCAATTTTTTCTCTATTTTAAAGTAAGTATATCTGAACATTTCAACTTATTCTCTCTTTTAACACACATTTTATGGTGGTGATAAATCTTGGACTGGTTTTATTAGGTGCCTAACTCACCGATAGCAAATAGAACTTTGGGAGTTTCATCCAAGAAGTGCAACCTTTAACTCTCATTGTCAAGTTCACTGGAAACATCTTCGATATACGCTTTCACTCTCAGTGGAGTTGCTTCGTGTCCTTGAACTAGTCTCCTTTCATTTGTAGTGTTGATCAATTGTACTGGTAACTCCACTTCTAGTAACTCGACAATGTCAAAACGTAAGTGCTTAAGCATCAAGAAATATTTAATTCCTCAGAAAAAAAGATAAAAGCGTCAAGACACTTTCCTCTCAATTTTTATTTCTTTTATATATATTTTTGATAGGTAAAATATATAAAATAAAAAAAAATTCTTAATTTACAAAAAAGGTGTGAATAATTACTATTTTTTTATTACACAGTGTTTATGAGTAAGAAATTTGTTTTATGTGATTTATAAAGAAAATTGAAAGATAATCCTCTATACAACGAATTGTCCATGTCACGAACTTTTTTTTTGGGAGGGGGGGAATTTAGCGACTTCGTTATATAGAAGTCCGACTGTATATATACCATAACTAAACCCAAGAAAAACTTTAGATTTTTCATTATTATATGGTAATGCACATGCATGTAAGCAAAGAAAACTTATATAATTATAATTTATGCATTTTTATATGCCTTCGTATCTGGCAGCAATTATTTTTCCTACTTAATTTTTTGTAGTTAAATTACATTCTTAAAGTCAAACATTACCTTCTTGCGTTCGCCGTTTTATAACTCTTCCAATAAATGCACTTAATAAAATTGCTTTGACTATTTATGTTTACACTACATGAAATTTATTTTGAGGGTAAGCTTATGAGAATTATTAGTTTTAGGAGAGGGTAATTGCATATAGCACTGCTTTTAAAACTTTCTATGTTTGTGACCAAATATTCAATCAATTTTCATCGTGTCCCTCTTTCCAAACAATGACAATGTATTGAATTCAATAATACTATACTTTGACACTAAAGCTACAATTAGACTCTGGATTCTTAAGTGCCACCGGCGTGGATAAACGTTTCACTCAGCCAAAGTGCTAATTGCTCCTGGCGTATATATATGTCTTCCGAAGTACGATCTTTCCTGTGCACTGTTGTCCATACAATTATTCCGAAGGCTTTGCAATGCAATAAAAGAACCTTGACAGTGTCTGCGAAAGATTGACTTATTTCAGAGGTTTTGCTTGTTTATTCATATTTTCCCTCATCACTACATCACACACTCGTGCTTACGTAGAAAACGATGGCATCGGGGAGCGACTCACGTAACTCTTAATCGACAGTTAAGGGATTAATGATCAAGATATAAGTGTTGTATATAATTTTATATATGACGAGCCCATGGGTCACTTGGGTAATTATTAAACTTGTTCTTAACTTAGTGTTGTTAAATTAATTATAAAATACATTGTGCAGTACTGATACATGTATAAGAGTATTATATCAGTTTACATGTGTATTTTATTTTTTATTATGTCAGAATGTTCAGTAAATTAATAATTTTTTAAATAATATATATATATATATATAGACTTTTCAATATGCTCGCGCCTCCCTTGAGGGGCGAACCCCACAGTTTGAGAAATGCTGGTATATAGTGTTACATATTTTACACATTTTTACTTATGTGGAAAGAACGCATTTGTAAAATTTTCGTGTAGCTCCTATGCATATTTGATGTTTATTTATACCAGTGATTCCCAAAGTGGTCTATATCGACCCCCAGGGGTCTATGACGATCTGCATGGGGTCCGCATCTCTGAAAAAGTAATTTGGGGGTCCATGAAGGGTAGATGGGGGTCCACGATAGTTGATCTCATTCAACCAGATCATGGCTTTTAATTTTAAAAGAAAAATTTAATCAAATGAGAAACAAACTGCCTACCCGTAAAATCCGGCGTATAACGCGCACCTATACTTTCAAGCTGTATTTTTTAACTTTTATTTATATTTGCCGTATAACGCGCACCCCCTTTTTTACGAAAAAATTTGAAATGTACGTGTGCATTTTCTTATGTTTTGAAGTCATTATTTATTGGATGAATCATTCCAGACTCTCTTTTTAAAAAAATAGTTTACTTCTAGAATTATTTCAAAACCCCTTTAAACGCAAGAAGGGGGGAGACCGAATCAGCGTCATGGCTGGAATTTTCCCCACGCTTTTCTATAAACATTGATTAATTTTCCCCCTTTCGTGTGATGTACGAGACGGACGATTAATTTTGAAATAAATTAGAACAAGCCTGAGACTTATTACGCTTGCTGTCTGTAGTATATTCAATACTATGAATAATATTGAATACGCTTCAAACAGATGGGTCCTGGTAAACGAACAAAACACAGTGCCGGTTTCAAGATCTACGTGATTCAATTTGCAAAAGAAAATGGAAATCGTGTTGCAGCAAGGATGTTTGATATTGGCGAAAGTTCCATAAGGGAGTGAAAAAAAAAAAAGTTGAAATGACAATAATTAACATTCCAAAGAAGAAATGTGCTTTACGTAAAGGAGTAACGAAATGACCTATTCTAGAAGAAAGCGTTGCGAACTGGATTCTAGAAAATCGCCTGAATGGATTAGTTGTAACAAGAAACAGTGTACGTTTATTAGCCTTAAAATGGTCAAAAAAAGAATGCCTTTTCATGTTATCCAACAATGAAAGTTCATAAGATATGTTACTTCTTTTAAATAAACAGTATTTCGATATATAAGTCTGAATTTTTTTTAATACTCATTTTTTTTAAAGCTCTCATTTTTATACTCGGCGTATAACGCGCACCCCTAAATTTCGATCTTATTTTTTGTGTTAAAAGTGTGCGTTATACGCCGGATTTTACGGTATTTCAGAGCACACTGTACGATTTCATTGATAAAAATCGGTCAAAAAATCAAATCTAACTTTTTTAGCCTAAAGCATTCTTTATATATTTTTCTATAACATCACAAAATTTGAAACCTCTAAACTTATAAAATACAGAATTATGATAGCTTTCACTTTCGTTTTTATTCACATTCCTATGGCAAATCAAAAATTTAAACTGACTTATCTCAGAAAGACAAAATAACTAGTTTGTCTTCATTTAAAATGCTGGGGCTTTCTTTCTATTCTGCATAATGCTTTGAATTCTTTTTTATTGCTAATAGTACATGTAACAAAAGTTGGTATGTTTTTTTAATCAAAGCAATACTTATTTTTTTTTAAATCACTGAACTCAGAAAGTATACATTTCTTAAGAAATTTTATATAAGCATTCATAAAAAGAAGTATATTGTACAAATACGAATCATGTTATTGCAAAACCCATACTAAATTTTGTTATACATAGTTTGTCGTACATGTAAATCAAATTTCATGCGTGTGCTTAAATGTTTGTAACAGAAGTAGCATTTTAAAATCATTTCACAAATTTTAAACGTTTTCCTTAAAAAATTAAATGACTAGCTTTTTATGAAATTTACAGCACAAAATCTGTTTTACACAATATACACACATAGGAGGCAACGAAAAAATTTTGAAAATTTCAAGGTATCCGACTACGTTAACCGTGATTTTGCAAAAGCGTAAAATGGATAATATTTATGATATTTATGTGTCACTTAGATTGAAAATGTATATGAAATTTTTTTTAAAGAATATTACAATAAAAATTATTTAAGCACAATATTTTGACAAAAAATGAACATAGAATGATCCATATTCAAAATAATTTTTTTGAAAAATGCTTCATTATAATAATATTTTGCCTGTATACAGCTCAGACCTCTGTACAGAAGCTCAACTAGAACTTTTGAAATATATAACTTTGAAGTGGGTTTATCCATGTTTTACGATAACAGAGGGGAGAAATTTTAAGATAAAAACACCGATAGTTATTTCAATTGGTGGTAACTCTGGAAATAATGTGAATTTTTCAAAACTCCTAGTAGAGCCTCTGTACAGAGGTCTGAGCAAAATATTTTTATATAGAAGCATTTTTCACAAAAGGAGAACATTTTGAAAAAAGGTTATTCTAAGAATTTTTTACCGAAATATTGTATTTAAATAACTTTTTTTTCTCAAAAATTCCTTAAAACAATTTTATAAGTGTGTTCTAATCCAAGTGACATTAAATATAATGAAAACTATCCATTTATGCGCTTTTGCAAAATCACTGTGGATACCTTAAAGGACATGGACTTTTCATATGTGTGTGTAACAAAACTTTAATAATCTGTATTAAAGAGATTCTTTAATTATCAACTTTCATCAAAAAAAAAGGGGGGAGGAAACTATCATACAGAAGTTACAAAATACTTATTTCGAATATAATTTCGTATAAAACTGAAAACTACACTATTTACAAAAATAAAAAATCAAAATTAACGAAATAGTACAAAGTCATAAAAACTGACGTTGTTGGGCGTGTTTCATCTATCAGATTCAATGGCCCCTGCCACCCGAAATATGAACAAAGAGCCCTCGTCCTTCACACTGAATCCTAGGGCGAGAAGCGAAAGGCAGATAGAGTAAGTAGGGGTGTGTAGACGCAGCACCGAAACTATTTTTACTATGCATCTGAAAGATTGGGGCACCTAACGGAGTGTTAAGTCGATAAATTTTGCAAAAATATATTATTAGAGTTATGCAGGGGTCTACATCTAATTGAAAAACATGGCTAGGGGTTTATGGGATAAAATGTTTCGGAACCTCTGATTTATACTTTCTGTGGCTTTTACATAAATTGATAATTTTGAATTTTGCTATTATGTACAAACAGATATGAGAAAAAATGCTACCTCAAAGAGTGTGAAAGCACATTTTGTTCATTGTTAAAGGCTTTTCTCATGTTTCTATCGCATACTATAAGTAGAAATAAAAAAAATACATTAATTTTTTTAAAATGTTAAATACTTAAGTAATATATTTCTTGGGAAAATTCAATTACTCTTGTGATATACATTCAGAAAATTAGGTACTGAATAATTTTAAAGGGTTAAAGTTTTATTTTAATCGTTAAACGAAGCGTAAGGCACTTATATATCGTTCTGATCTTGATTAAATATATTTCTTCTTATTTAATGCCGTCTTTATATAATAAATATAATCAATATATATCGACTGAGATGAACAATCTTAAGATAAACAGTTTTTTAATTAAATAAACTTTAAAATAAATTGCTTAGTAATTTGGGATTCTCAAATAGCTTTGTTTTTAAAAACATTGAACGAAAGTGGATATAGAATATTATTTGTGTTTGTGCAACTGGAAAGTATTAATGAATTCTGTGAATATTTTAAAGTTTCGATTATCAATTAATTTATGCTTCAGTTTTCAAAACTTAAAAGGAATTAAAGTCATAAACAAACTATCTAGAAATAATAATAATTATTAATTATTGTTATTATATAACAAAGAAATAATGATCCAATTATTGATCACATACAGAATAATTACAAATATATATATACATACATATATATATATATATATATATATATATATAAATGTTGTTTAGAACATGATTATCTTGTTAATTTGCTTATAAAAGTTATAATTTATTATATGCATGTAAAAATAATGTAAATCATAAATTATAATTTTTACCTTCTTCCATTAGAAATTAACAATTTTTTTATTTCTTAAATTCTTGCATCCTAGATGGTGGCATAACTATAACTCGAATCCTGTTAATTATCATTTCAAATGCAATATATATTTTTTATTCTACTTTATATGATTCTATTTTTTAGTGTTTTGGAACTTTTACCTATATTTTTGATTCACGTTTGCTATTTTTTAATTGTTTTCTTTTTAATACTATTTTTCCCTTTACATTACATTCATTTAAAAGTGTTTTATTTCTTAATGGCGTACTGTTTGATTACGCATCCAAGTTTTAGGTCCAAGTTATTTTGAATCCTCTTCATTTTATTCTTATAATATTGTATAAAAATTCTCTGCTGAAGGGGAAGGTAAGGATCCTGTAACGTTAACTTAACCCTACTTCACTACCCTAAGTCACCGACAGCTTAAAAAAACTGAATAACTTTCCATTTTCATCCATTGACGTATTCTTTATGTATAGGTTTCAAGTTTTCTTGGATTTCTATTTCAAAGTTTAGGCTTCCTCTGATTAATAGAATATTCAATCAATTTATCATTCCTTTGATTTTCTCTTTTTATATGTATATGTGTGTGTGTTTCTTAAAGTTTATCTCACTTGGAATACACAAATTTAATGTTCACAGATATATTTTAGAAGACAAGTCTGAATGAGGCGGAAATGTTATTTTCAAGCAACTAACTTTATTCCCGTTTCATGTTAAATTGTATGTTGACGTATAACTTTTAGTTAGCTGAATCAGTTACAAATTAGAAATATAGTTGAGACATTCCATCGAATGAATTAAATTAAATTTATTTTCATGCGCTTGTTGTAAAAGAATATTGGTTAGTGAGTTTAGAAGTTTATTCTAAATAACTCTTCTCAATTGCATACTTTAAATTCCTATTCAGAAATTCAATTATTTAAACAATATAAGGAATACATTTTAAGTAAATGTTAGAAAAACCTTCACATAGATAATTTGATTGAAGATTGATACTAGGGATAAAATTAGTTAAAAGTATGCCTTGTTTTATATATATGTATGAGATATGTTTTCCCTTAAAAATTTTTTTCGTTCAATCAATTTTTGAACCCAAAAAATTTAGAAATTTAATTTTTTACTATTTTGTATTTTTTTTTTTTTAAAAAATAATTATGTTGATCGAAATTAAAATAGTATAAAACAAAGTTAATGTATTTAAAGAATTCACTCTTCAAGATTTTGAATGTATAAATTCATTAAAAGTATTTCAAACTACCCCCAAAGTTAAATTATTATACCATATTTTTTAAAATTTTCCCAAAAAAAAATAGTTATTTCATATGTGTCAAATTGATCTGTAGTAAATTTTAAATTGAAACACCAGGGGTTTTTTTAACCGGTTTCCCTCCATGTGGCAGGTTAGGTTTTGGGCAGCTTTCCCTGCGTGACTTAAAAAAGGCTTAGGGTAACCACAAAAAATGCGTTTGGGGGTAACCAGATTGGCGACTTTATTTCATTTGGTGAAAAATTTTGGGCCCAAAAATATGATATACAAGGAATCATCGAGTCTAACAAACCCTTTTCTGAAAATTTTTCCGAGACTTTTGGGACCTTTTAATGGGCCAATTTTCTTTGAAGTGAGTTTGGTTTTGCGTTGCTGTGGCGGGGGTGACGTCATTTCCTACTATTGGATTTTTTTGGACCCCTTTAGGAATTTTGGAAAGTTATTTATAACGGTGTGATTTTCCTATTCAAATAACCTGTTATATTTTTTTTGTGATATATATGTCGATTTGTTTTCGTGTAGCCCCCTGTTCGTCCTTGTCTAAAATAAATATTTTTTTGTAAAGTAATTTTAGTCTTTGGCTACCCCCCCCCCTGGATGAAAAATTTGGGGTATTTTTTTTTTTAGTAATAAAAAAAATTTAAAAAGTTTATGGACGAAATTTATTCATATTATTTAGAATGAAAAAAAAATTTTTTTTGACCTAAATACAGGTAAGTAGGTTTTTCAGACATGGGGTTTCATTCCCTAGGAGGGGTGATAACAAAAAAGGGGGCTCAAGGATAAAAAGTCGAAAAAAAATTATAAAAAGTTATTAATTTGCTGAAAAAAAACAAACAAAATACATTCTGGGATAGTAAAAAAAAAACACATTTATCTAATATAATAATTAAATGATCAGTACTTCACAATGTATTTTATAATAATTGAAAATACTAAGTTAAGAGCAAGTTTAATATTACCATGACTCCCATGTGTGTGGGTTTCCTTTTATACAAAAAAAAATTAACACTTATCTTGACATTTGTACGGTTTTTTTAATTAATCCTTAACTCCCGGATTTAAAGTTTACGGGTTTATCCCCAATGCCACTGTTTTTCATGTAGGCCCCGTATGAAATGTATCGGAGAAGGGAAGGGGATGGGAATAAAAAGCAAATCCTCTGAAATACGTAAATCCCTTCCCAAACACTGTCAAGTTAATTTATTGCATTTCAAAAAAATTTTGGGAAAAATTCTGTGGATAAAATTCCGGAAAAAATTACTTCGGAAAAAAATATATATACGTCCGGGCCAACAATACATTCTGAACAAGACGTTTGTATACGTCCCGGGGGAACAAGGGTTAAAGTCATTGTGCTTTAGCATCAAAGCATAGTATTCTGAATTCAATACATTGTTTTGTATAGAAAGGGGGGGGGATGGAAAATTTTTACTGAAAAAGGGTCGCAAAAAAAATTTTGAGGAGCACGAGGTGAGTCAAAAGTTCCGGAAAAGTCAATTGTTAATTATTAATAAATAGAAAAAAATAATTTAATCTTTATTGATTTTCAAGGTACTGCACTATTGCATCCACGCACTTGTTCCAGAGTTCGTATAACTGTTCAAAACACTCCTGGAAATCCATTCTTTTAGAGAGATCCTTCAGTTCCCGCGTCAATATTTTGATTAACTCATCTTTGACTTACAAAAACAATGTCCCTTCACTCTCATTTTCAGCCACTGAAACACGAAAATTCCTCTAGCGTTGAAATCACTTCATATGTTTTTCAGCATCTCGAGCTTCTCAGGTGATTTCTTTGGAGCAAAACACAGATTAGATGTTTGTACGCTGCTCCAAAGACGAGTATACATTGCAACTGACGAAAAAAAGATTCTGCATTGTCAGAAATGGTGATCTGCAGCAAATGCTAGCTTTCGTGTACAAGAAAAACCAGATGGCTGTGTGTTTTCCTTATTAGTGCTGCTGCCGACAATCGAAACAACAAATATTTCCCATCCAACGAACACTTACTTTTGATAGGGGACCCCTTTCAGTGAAATTTTTGGCCTCAAGTACAGTGTTTCTCAAACTTCAATATTTGTGACACAATATTCAATCATAATTTCATCGCACCTCCCCCCATACCACACATAACGTGAAAGTACTGAATTCAAAAAATATTACACTTTGATCGCTAAACCTTAGCCAATATGCACCTTAACCATTTAAGGATGTTTTCGCCATATGTACGAAAAGAACTTTGACGCGGAACACATATTTTCATTGCGCCCGCCTCCTACGTATAAAAAATGTGTGAAATTGTAACTGATGCATTTGTTTTAAAAATATAGTGTTTTAAAATTTCAAAATATTTCATAAATACTATTAGTTTTTCCTTTTAACATGTGAAGGATAGCTCATTTAGCATTACAGGATAGGGTGCAAAAACACATTTTATAAAAAAATGTGTCAACTCGTATAAAAATGAATAGTATGACAACATGTTTTGTCTCCAGGCCATGATAGTGTAGCCACGATAGTTATTAGTCGTTTGTATACCTTTTATATCTGAAAAAATATTCCGAATTTCGCCCCTATTCTTTAACATATATTGAAGACAGCCTTAAGTGTCGTGCTGGTGTATATAAACATTTCGCTCTCAGCCAGTGCGTTATTTGCTCCGACGCATATATACGTCTTCTTCCTTGTGTCGAACTTTTCAAAAGCTATTCGAAAGGTTATTTTCGGTAAAACTGGAATGCGAAATAGTACTCTAGACCTTTTGGATTGTTTACGAAGGAATTACTTACTTCAGAGGTTTTCCCTATTTATTCCTCCCTTTTGTACCTCTCCTCACATCATAGTCAATAACTGTACATACGCTCAATACTACATGCTAAACGGTATAAATAGGAGCAAATCGTGTAATTTTTAATCATCAGAGTTTAATGGTTATATAATTATAAATCAAAATAAATACCTTAAGAAAAGTGTTAATTTATGTTTTTAAGTTTATATATGACAAGCTTCTCATTGGGGTCAATTGGTGATTATTATTAACTTGCGGAGTCCTTGATAATCCAGTGTTGGTAAATTGATTATAAAATTCATATTGCGCAGTACTGATATATTTAAGTGTATTATATCATTGTGGTGTTTATTTTTACATTATGTCATGATGTATTTTTATTTTGCTTACATTCAGGAAATTAATAGTTTTTAAAATGATCATTTGTTTTCAACTTGTTAATATTTCGTGTCCTCCTAGGTTATCATGCCCTTCCTAGGGCGTGTCCCACAGTTTGAGAAACAATGCTCTAGTCATATGATTTTTTTTCACAGAGTGTTTCTTATTGTTCAATAAAGTTTTTTCAGCGTAGTTAACGCACAACATTGTTCATAAGACTACTAATAATCGAAAATTATTGTTTTATGTCCTTGAAATATTTATTTGAGAGCGAATTGTATTAACACGAACAAAAATAAAGGTTTATTATTTTTGGTACTGATTAAGTGGCATGCATTTCGACCGGTTTTATGAGAGACGCAAACATTGATTTAAGTGCAATTAGTTCTGACTCACTTTAATTAGAACTCTCGTTGTCGAAAAACTTTTGCCTTGTAATTACCAACTAGTAGACTATGATACTGAGTTTCTTTAAAACCTCAATTACTTCTTGGCGGCGCTTTTTGTTCAGTTATTTCAAAGCTTCACCTTGATCTCGCTACAAAATATTATCTAATTACATCATTAATTGTTTCATTGCATTACTACCTCAATTTCTGCCATATATATTTCATGTATCGAATCTATTGCTTCTTCATTCGTTATATATATTGAAATAATGAAAGATATACAGGAAAGAATGTGTTGGGAAATAGGAAGAAAATGTGTGTAAAAGTAAATATATGCAGTGAATACAAGCTTATTATCAGTGTCCTTGTATTAACAAGTTGAAATATATTGCCATTTAATAACTTTTGACAAATGTTTTCAGTTATTTCACAATTTCTTTCTAAAATACTTACTTCTTGAATCCATTTAGGATCCAACTTATTAAATCTCATTTCTTGGCCAACAGAGATATAAGTATCCGACCACGTTCGGAACCGTGACGCTGCAAAAAGCGCATAAATGATAATATTCATGATATTTGGTGGCCCCTTAGATTAGAATGCGAATAAAATTGTTTTAAGAACACTTCGACAAAAAAAAAAATTATTTAAATATAATATTTGGCAAAAAAATTAATTTAGAAATTTTTTTCAAAATGTTCTTTTGTGAAAAATGCTTCTTATTATACAATATTTTGCCTGTATATAGTCACATAGACCCCTACAGAGGCGCAACTAGAATTTTTGAAATATATAACATAGAAGTATTATCCATATTTAACGAAAACAGAGGGGGAACAATTTTAAGAAAAACCCAATAACTATTTCAATGGGTGGTAACTCTGAAAAGAAATGTGAATTTTTCAAAATTCTAGTTTTCGACCCCTGTGTGTCTGATTATACAGGCAAAATAATATTATTATAATAGCCATTTTCTCAATAAAAGGAGAACATTTTGAAAAAAAGATTATTTTAAGTTATATCTTTTTTTGCCAAAATATTGTATTTAAATATTTGTTTTGTCAGCCTAGTTAAAACATTTTTATGTATATGTATTCTAATCTAAGTGACACCAAATACATCATGAAAAATTATCCATTTATGCGCTTTTAAAATCACGGTTCGGAACGTGTAGTCGGATAATCTTTTTACAAAAATGCCTGGTCGTATTGCTTTATTTTTTATCTTTGATTTTCACATTAAATGTTTAGTATATAATACTAAAAGTTTCTTTGAAAAATTATATAAGTTAAATATTAATTTATCTATATATTATATCCAAGTCTTCAAATTAATTGAGACAAACGGTGCAAAAACAATTTTTCAGTAAAACCTTAGCTTTTAATCATTACATACTTTTAAGGGGCAGAAAAACCTCTATATTAGTAAGAAATATGTCCCTCCCAGTAGCAGAAATGACCTCTTCAACACGTCTTGGTATTGACTCTCTCGGAGTGCAGCGCGCACTTGCCTTACCACTACTGGAACGTCGCATCAGAGTAGAACTTCTTTTATCGTTTATTTTGTTGTCGTACAACCTATCTTTAGCTAAACGATTCTTGGAGAATAGTGCCATAAATTCTCAATAGATTTAGGTCTTCAGGAATTGCCAGTCCAAACAAGACCCTTTTGCTTTTATTTTTCGCATAAAAAGTCTGGACCAGTTACGAATTGTTGCCAATAAGCCAAGTCATGTTGAAATGTTCCATCAAATGCGTCCATGAATGCAATAACTCTACTGCGTGATACACTCACTCCAAAAGTTAAGCACCTGAAGATGTAAAATGCAAAAAAAAAAAAAAAAAAAAAAATCAACAAATCAACAAAATACTGCTTGATTGACACAAAATTTAAGTAGCAGTAAAGTAGCATATATATTTATACATAAAGCAAAAATCAATAAAGGAAGATGGTTAAACTTCATTAAAAATGAATTGTCTTCTCATATAATTTCTAATTCACAGTTTAGCGTTACCATTAAGATCCTTTTTGGCGAATATTTTAACTTCAGGAAACAACTTTTATGAGATTGAGGAAGCAATTTCAGCTAAAAACGTGTTTCCCACATGCCAGATTTTAATGATAGTTACCATTAAAATTAAATACAATGACTAATGCTGTGAAATCTTAAACATGCAGCTACTTAAAATGACTCAAAAGTCTGTATTGGAAGAAAAGTTAATGTAATAGTTATCCCGTTAATTTTCAGTAATTTCTTTTCTAAATTGTTATATGATAAAAGGTAATGTTAGTAATAAAATGATATCCCCCTGAATTCTCAATTACTTCTAACTGAAATTAATATTCCCCTTTGCAAAGAAAAAAAAGGTTGCAATGATTTATTATAAGACTTGTTCTATCTTTGAGTGGAATAATAATAACTACATAATTTAGAAAGATACTTACCTAATATTTATACTAATCGCTTCTTATTTCATAGCACAAAACAACAATGGCCTTGTTTACTTTGTTCGCCCTCAAGCAAATTTGGTATCCCTTTACTTTTTAAATTTCATATGGTTCCCGCGTGTAAATACGCTAAGTCAACACAAAAAAATGAGAACAGACTTCAAAGGGTGTGTTCGTTATAAAGCGCCGAATATAAAAAACATTTTTATCAAAATAATAAAAAGTTAAATACATGCATGTATTTGAATAGTATTTATTTAAAAGAAATTATATAGATTATGAAAACATTTGTTATTGGATAACATAAAAAATTCGTCATCTACGTCTTCGCTATGTATCATGTATATAATCGATTTCTGTTTTATTTTCACTACAACTATTACTTCTCTGACCCATAAATAAATAATTCTTTTCCGTTTCAACTTGATTGTTAGATGTACTGCATTTTTTGCATACCATCGAACAATTTTTTCAAATCAAAAGACGTCTCCAAATGCCTCGAAATGCAGCCATTCGTGAAAAACCATTCCCTTGCATGTTGCAAAACAGAAAGTACAATAACAGAATTTGGAAAAATCTTTTGAATCGGTGACGTCATTTTATTTAGCGAAATTGAGTGATGGCGTAATACTAAGTATCCATTTTTTAAGTGACCCTTTAATTCTGTCATATTTAATTTCATTTTCCATGCTTTTATCAATTCCGAGGTACCCTAGTGTGATCTTTTCCTTTTCCCAAGGGGTTTACTATCTTTGGTAAATGGGTGTTCCCCGGGGTGTCTTTGCAGTGGTCTCTTTTTCTATTTCGACCTCCATCTTGCCATCTACCTTTCTTTTCCCCAACAGACCACACAGACCTATGAATGTTTGGCGCAGTATAGCCAAAACTGGCTCTTGCGCCATAAAACACCAAACTCAACTCAATTCAACTCCATGCTTTTATTATCCATTCACGCACTATTTCGACTTCAAAAAATAAGAGTATTTATTGCACATGTACATTTCAGGTTACTCAGTTGAACAAAATGCGACTTACGCTGCGCGAATATACCTAAAACCAAAAAATGGAGTTTAAAAGTATAGGTGCGCGTTATACGCCGAAACGTATGGTAGTTAAAATTAAATTTCCTGTTATCTTAATTAAATACAACTAAGGCAACAAGCTGTTGATCTTGTCAGGAGTTCATTTCGTTCCACGCAAATGTCGGCTGGCAGTTACTACGTACGATTTAAACTGAGATGAAAAAGCATCCCTATTCGGGTCAATTCTAAAGCGCTTTTATTCTTGTCCACAGTTGGTTGTGACTTTCGCGACAGCAAATACCACATTAATTAATCTTCTTTTGTTTTAATATTTCCTCAAATTTCTTTCAGATATTCATTACTAAATAGTAAGTTTAAATCGTCAGCGTTGTAAGGTATTCCGTCCGTGGGTGATACCTTACTTCTAAGTTATCTTCGTGACCTAAAGCTGTGGGAGTGAATAAAGAACCAGGCGTTGCCATGATCTTAAAATGTCTTTATTAAGATCTTATCTTAAATGCTAATAATATTAATATTTATATTATAACTTAGTAGATCTGAGGTAAGAAAACACACAATACGTATTACCAAATAAGCGCACTTTTAATCACCTTCTTCCCGCCTATTCCTAGTATCAACTTCTTATACACAGTCCCAATAGATAACAGAACCGTCCTGTACCTTACCCTTAAAGTTTAACCGCAAATCCTCTCGGATCCCAATACCTTTTGTTTATCTCGTGTGGAATAGTATCCACCTTGGCTTCTGGATCGCTCTTCCCTATCACGGAAAGTCACACCTCAATGGCGGCTTTTCTTCTTCTTCTCAGTTCACGCGCTTTAACCTGATTTAGCGACGTGATGAAAGCCTGTCACACAGCGTTTTCAAATGTGAGAAGTAATCGATAGTAATATCCCCACGAGGGGTGCGTGAGCATATTGAAAAGACAAAATAAAAGATTGCAAATAGGTACTAATTCACTAAATGGTAGCAAAAAAAAAAAAATTTTTTTGACATAACAAAAATTAAATACACCTTGACACTGATATAATATACTTATAAAGGTTATAAGTACTGCTCAATGTGTTTGATTATTAGTCAGTACTAAATTAAAAACAAGCTTAACAATTACTAGTGTCTCCCATAGGCTTATCATTAACAGATTTAAATACATATTATATACTAATTTTTATGGTTTATTATTAAAGTCCTATGATGGTTTTACGTTCAAGTATGTTTTTGCTGCATTCAATACATTTTTATTGTATAGAGAAAAGTGGGGGAGGTATGAGGGAAACGATGATTGAAAAGTGGGTAGCAAGTATTGAAAGTTTGAGAAGCACTGCCTAAATGTTAAATATTTGATATTGTTTATCAACCACTTACTTTAACCCTTTCAGAAACAAGCGATTTTTCCCGTAAGCCTAACTCCATTTAAAAATTCATACAAAATTATTACTGTAGTAAAATACAGAGATATTTATAATTTATAATCATCCCAAATTTCTTACATTCCAAATTCAGATCACACCTCTGTGATCACGGGACTCAAAACGAACAAAATGCAATCTCACATATGATACCGTGTTCCCTGAAGTGATTACATATTTGTGATCATGGTTATCCTAATCAAAAGTTACAAAATTTCCTTAAGAAAAATTAGCTTGAGCCTGGAACCGAGATTTAAAAGAAATTAAACATATTTAGTGTGTTGGACAAAATGCTTGGTAATAACTTCCGAATAGCCGAAAAATGTTTGGTCATAATATTTTCCTGTATCTCTCAGACCCCTACTGAGGTCAATCCAGAATTTATGAAAATTCAATATTTTAAGAGTTACTACCAATTAAAATAATTATTGGCGTTTTTTCTTAAAATTGTCCCCCTTTTGTTGTTGTAAAATATAACAAAACCCACTTCTAAAAGCTTGTATATATATTTTCAAAAATTTAGTTGCGCCTCTGTAGAGAGGTCTGAGTTATATACAGGCAAAATAGTATTATAATAGAAGCATTTTTCAAAAGGAGAACATTTGGAAAAAAAAGATCATTCAAAGTTAATTTGCCAAAATATTGTGACATTTAAATAAATTTTTTGTCAGTAAAATGTCATTAAAACAATTTTATACACATGTATTCTAATCTAAGTGACACACTTAAATATCCCGAAAATTATCCATTTATGCGCTTTTGGTAAAATCAATACGATTCCGAACGTAGTAGATAACTTTAAATATCTTTTCACAATACCACAAAAAATTCTTATAGTAAAATATTAGAAGTTACCACATTAAGGAAGTTTTACATTCAAAAAATACCTTAGGTACTGATTTGTATACCTCTTGAAGTATGCATAATGCATCACATACATACAGCTCGTTGAATAAATTAGCTTCTAAGCAAGGAAAAGGCAGTCAACACACTCAACGCAAAAAACATATTTGGTAAACTATAAATGAAATCTTTGTATGATATATTTTCAAAAGGTAATGCAAGTTCTGCTCAGATATAATACGAAGAAGAATATCTTTCAAATCAATATCTCCCACTCTCCTCCAGTCGCTTAAGGGAGTAAAAAGAAACCATAAGTATAACAGAGTCCCCTTCTTACGGAAATCACAAACACATAAGTTCGAGAACATTCAACGCAAATGTCTTGAACGTGTCAAATGCGAAATAAATCTTTGACCCGAATTCGACTCCCGGATGGTAATTTCGTCGGGGAAGGGTAGAGGAAATGACAGCTATAAAAATAAAATTGCTAGAAGCGTTTTCATTTTTTTCCGTAAAAGAGGACACCAATCCATATAATTTTGTCTGCGTTCGGAAGTTATTCCTTGACAATATATGTCTTTTTTTACCTTAACTTATCGTAATTTATGAGCAAGTGTGTCAACAAATGGGATATCAACATGGTGCTTGAGAAAGAGAGAGAAGCTTCTGAATTTCTTGCGGAGGAATAATGTAGTATCGATGAAACATTCAAATTTTTTAGATATAAAAACTAAAAATGTGTTCTAAAAATGAATCTTTATTCTATAAAATAAATTCAGGTGCTAACGGTCACGAGGGTATTAATTTTGTCCCGAGGATTGAAAATACAGGGTTATCAGAAATGAATGACCCGATTAAAAAATTTAATAACTCCCAGATTAATGAACAGAAAAGGATCATTAGAGGGTCCAGCACACAGAATTTAAAATTATCGATTTTGACTTTTATTATTTTGTCTCAAATATTTTGCTAAAATGATATATGATATGTAGAAATACGATAATAGAGCTTTTAGTTAATTTTTTTAAAGGAAGCCACTCATACGTAAATCACAAATTTCACTTAAAAGCCTGTTTTCCCAAAAATGCAATATTTTTCACTTATGTTCATTTTTCTCAAAACACTAAATAATGTAGGGTCCTCAAATTTCAGTGAGAAGTGTCTTTAACATGTTTACATATTTTAATGGAGGGAATAAGATATATAGTAGTGAAGTAAACGTTTAGAGGTATGGTTCTTTAAACTAAGTTTCCTTAAAAGAAAATATTTGGCAGTTTTAAAACAGTATTTGTTTTAATTTCTTTTGGTAAACCTCCATTTCTGAGCAACATAGGTAATTCAGCCATCTTATTAGTGGTGGCGCTTGTAGCAACTTGGCCGTAATTTTAACATAGCCCGCTGAAGTGCTTTCAGAACCCCTAATATTACTGTAAAGATAGTAAAATTTTGAAGGGCATGACAAATAAGCTGCGCTACCGTTGTAATTAAAACGTGCGGAAATGAAAGCCGCGAAGTGGTGTACTGGGTGCCTTGGTAAAAGGTCTGCCAAAGTACTGGAGGCGTCAGGCAACGGGCCATTTAAGTAAGAAGATGGTGTGGAACAGTTCAGGAACTGGATGACTGTGTAAAAGGTACAGAAAGTCCAGGCGACCAGGTTCAAAATATTGCATGAGAATGTAGTACCATAACATTTTTGCAAAATACAAATTTACTTACGCCTGCAAACTGTTATTACAAAAGAAAATTTAACATTTTATCTTTTACAATGATATTCTGAATTATCATTTTCTTAAAGTTTGAATTCATCTGGGGTCGGCCAAATTTGCAATCGGGTCATTCATTTCATTTAGTCAAACTTTCTATTAGGTAACTTCAAATATTTAGGTAAATTCAAATATTTAGGTAAATTCAAATATTTAGGTAAACTCAAATCTTCAGAGAGGGTAAATTCAAATCTTTAGGTAAATTCAAAAATGTTGGTCGAATCTCTTTTTATTTTACTGGTGGTTCCACAGAAAGTTTTTTTTTTTCAAAAGTTTCCTAAGCATGGGATATATATAAACGTATCTGCTTTCAACATTTACCGTAAACTGGCGTATAACGCTCACTTTTAACACAAAATTTAGGATCGAAATCTACGGATGCGTGTTGTACGCCAGGTATAAAAATGAGAGCTTGAAAAATGAAAAAAGTTGAGCATAGAAAGTTTTACTAGATTCTATAATATTATACTGTAAATACTTAGTGATTATTTTGAAGTAGAACTGTAGTACTGTTGTATTTATGCATACTATTTTTTAAAAAGCCTGCAATAATAAGCGATCACTGAATAAAAGACTTCTGCAAAACATGAGTAACAAGAAGGCAATGTGTATTTCAAGATTCCTCGTCAAAAGTGTTATACGGCGAATATATCTTTAAAATGGCTGTACCAGATTTAAAATAGTGTGCTATACAGCGGTGTGTAGTCATACGCTGATTTTACGGTATCCCAAAATGCTTTCTGTCTCCCCGATATGTTTTTGCAATTATTTTAAACAGTACTTCCCTGTAAATCTGGAATCAATTGTAGATGAGTAAATGGTTTATGATATATGCTTCCTACATCAATACAGTCAGAAACTTCCCTTTTATACTGAAAATACCACATACCGGTATCTGTTAAATACTGTATCTCTTTTATAAATTTTGCATTTCTCCATCATAACCATAATATAGCTCCATAGCGAAAGAACGATTTTAAAGCAAACTCCTGTATTCAGAATTGTAACAGAAATGCACATGCCGGCAAGATGTGCACCCAATGAGGAAAGGGTTACTGTAAAATGATCGTGTATTTTTTTAGAATTCGCCCACATGCACCCCTTCAAGAATATGACCTTAAAGTCAGCTACACGAGGAATCATCAGTTTTCAAAGTACAGTCTGTAAAACGATCACGAAGAAAAATAGGTAGATGCGTATAGACATACCCCTTCACGAAAACCGCAAAATAATACATGCAAAGTGTTGGTACACATTTTCAAAACAATAGTTATTTTTTAAAAATTGTTCAATTTAGAATTTATACTTTTGTATACCGAATTGTTAGTCAAACATCTATTATAAAAAGAGCAATGGGTATAAATAACAATCATGTTTTATCATCACAAATCCACCACAACTCCTTTTGATACACTCTAGTTCGACATAAGCCAATTTAAATTCATGGCAAAGTGTCAATTTTAGTAAAGGAGGTATTTTAAAATCACTTAAATTTTTAATTTCCGTATTAAGTAAAATGGTTAATTTTTTTGGAATTTTGAGCAAAAAAATCTGTTATACATAATGCATATACAACAGGGGTAATCAAAAAACTTGCAAAATAAATAAATAAATAAATAAATGATTTTTGAAATCGCAGTCATGTACAACGGTATAAGTATTCGGACAACGTTCGGTCCTAGGATGCTGCATAAAATGTGATAATTTCATGATATTTAGTGTTACTTCTAGAGAAATATAAGTGAAATATTTTATAGGATGGACAAAAATATGAGCTAAATACAATATTTCGGCAAAAATTAACTTAGGATTACTTTTTTCAACAGCTTCATTTTGTGAAAATGTTTCAGTTAATAAATATTTTCTGCCGTATATAGTTTCGACCGCTGTACAGAGGCTCAATTATGATTTTGAAAAGTTCTCAAATTATGTTTTCAGAGTTACGTGTCCAATTGAAATACTCATTTGCTTTCTTCTTAAAATTTCTCCTCCTGCTTCCTGCCTCAAAACATGTACAAAAACCACTTCTAAGCTGTATATTTCAAAAGTTCTAGTTGAACCTCCGTACAGAGGTCTGAGCTATATACAAGCGAAATATTATTATAATAGAGGCATTTTTCACAAAAGGAAAACATTTTGAAAATGGGTCATTCTATGTTCATTTTTTGTCATAATATTGTTCTTAAATAATTTTTTATTGTAATACTATTCTTAAAACAATTTTATATACATTTTCTAATCTAAGTGACACTAAATATCATAAATATCCATTTATACGCTTTTGCAAAATCATGGTTACGAACGTATTCGGATACCTTAAATAACCAAAAGTGATCGTAATTTATTTGTACTTAATTAGGAGTATAAAAAGTTTTGAGTAAGTTATATATTTCAAAATAACTATCGAAACTTTTAAAACAGATATGGACATCTTTTACATATGGAATTCAGACAGTAAAATGATGGGTTGTATTCAAATGTAACTAACCATAACGAAAAATATTACTTTCGTTTCAAAAGTAATCTATTATTGTAATGTGTTACAAATGTACTTCCAGACATCTTCGGCAATGATCTATTAACGCAAAACAATATATTTCTCACTTGTCTCGCGAGTTCATTGGCTTCCTCCAGAACACAGCCTGGACGTCTAAATGTGCGTTAATCGTACCGCTACCTTTGGATATGTCGTAATAGACGACTTTATCGACATGTTGCTGTATGTGGCGCCAAGAAGTTGAAATGACTCGTCGAGCGTAAATGCCTAACGACGCGAGAGAGCAGCGAGGGGCATAATCAATTTCAGTCTTTCTTTTACTTTACAACTCAGATTCCCTTTTTTAACTCCTGGAATGGATTTACCACGCCATTGTTTCCGACTACACGCTGTGAAATTATTTTGGACTCTGCTGAATACGAAGTCATTTATTATTATTATTTTCCCCACGTGTTTAGCGCTTAAGTTTGTGAAACAAATTTAATCTGAGGAAACATTACAATTTTAACAAGAACCCACAGTGCGTGGAAATGATACGAGAAGAATTATTAAGAAAAGGAGGATTTTTTTTTCATGCGTGTGTTTGTTTTTCTGAATATTTTCTTGGGAAGTTCTTCCCTGGCCTGTGGCTTATCTGTAGGAAAATGTCGAGTTAAATTCATTCAGTTTTTCATTGTCTTGTTATGTTTTCAGAATAGTTCCCATGCAGTTCAAATAATGAATTAGTCTTTGGCACATTTAGATTAAAATTCATACTACGTTTTTATTGTTTAAGGTTAAAAATGTAATTTATAAGAAATGATACACATACATACGTTTGAAAAGCTGATTTATTTTTAAAAATATATTCTCTAGGTGTATATATATATATATATATATATATATATATATATATATCTTATAACAAAAGGATGATTTCAAATAAAAAAAATACTGTGCTTAACTATATTATCTGCATTTCTTTTACAAGTGCTGCTATATAAGGCGTGATATTTTAAATTTGCATTCTCACTTCCGGTACTACATTTTCTAGACGGTTTCTGTATTTATTTTTCACGTAAAGATCTAAAAATGTTCTTTCTCATAAATAAGTTGTAATGGCCTTCCCGGAAGCCGTCTCTTCAACTACTCGACCTAAATCTGTAGGAGGTAAAGATGGATGACCCAAACTAACCATGATAAATCCAATTTATTATTAATACAAGACAAGTAAACTATAAAGGGAAACTCTAGAGTGATAAAACGATAGCTGAAAACTCTATGTGAATAAGTGCACGAAATCCTAATAGATTAACTTAACTCAACTTTATCTTAAGAATCCTAACTTCTTTAATTTATTTTAATAGTTAAAGTCCGTCTTATAATCGCGCGTCGAAATTCAGATCCTTACCGTAACAGTACCACTTTCAGTGACTCAGATCATTTTTCTTCTCCTTACGATTATTAAACTTGCACTATACATATACTAGCTAATCTGCATATCATGGTTTCTTCTTGAGAGGGTTGGCTGTGAAATAATTCGATTGCTGGCCCCAAAGATCCCCCAAGAGGATTAATAGAAATTCACGTAAAGCCTCGTCATAAAGTAGTTTAAAAAAGGATCGGAACTTTCAGAGCTTTAGTGGACAGTTAGGAAAAAATAAAAGTTTGGGAGGTACTTATTCTTGTATTAAATTCCATCTGTGGAAATTTCTGTCAGCTGTTCTTCTGCTGATGTCAGACTATCCTGCTCACACACACCTACTACACCTCGTTGTACATATGTTTCTACTATATTTTTTTGAAAACATTACATTGTATAATTTTGTATACATTGTATATTTTGTATTACATTTTAGTTTTATTAATTGAATTAAAACGTATTGATCACATAAATTAAATAATACGTTATTATTCCTTAGGGAATGCATTTACTTTACAATTACTCACATAAGCTTTTTTTTTCTACGTTACAGTATTGCTTTTTAGAGTATCTGTTGCTCAAACATTTCGTAACAGGTAGTAGATTAAGGAGTGATATTTTTTTCATCGCATATTCTAGGATTTCGTTTTAATTCTTTTCAAAAACAGGTTTTTCGTTTCTCATATAATTTTTACCTAATTCAGTTCAATCCAATGTCAGTGTCTGGTAGGGAAATTATCCGCCCTTCAGCTTAAAACAACTTTCAGTGTCACGTCATAGTTTAGATTAAGCTATTTGATGGGAAACACGCCATATGCTACCTTCAAGGACAACCGATGCTACCTTCTGAAAGAATTCTTTCTGAGTATGTTTTCTAAATTAGAGAATATATTGTAAATTAGACAATACATTCTAAGTTAGAGAATATATTCTAAATTTTAGAGAATATATTCTAAATTTTAGAGAATATATTCTAAATTTAGAGAATATATTCTAAATAAGGAATATATTCTAAATTTTAGAGAATATATTCTAAATTTAGAGAATACATTCTAAATTAGAGAATATATTCTAAATTTTAGAGAATATATTCTAAATTTAGATAATACATTCTAAATTAGATAGTATATTCTAAATTTTAGAGAATATATTCTAAATTAGAGAATATATTCTAAATTTTAGAGAATATACACTAAGACCCAGCTTAACGTTATTTCGCTTAACGCTGCTTCGATTTAATGCTCTTTTATTTTAATTGTGGGACTCCCCGAAATTGCACGCAGCATTAGGCTTCCCGATATCCGAAGCAGTTTATCTGTGTTTCTTCTTCCTGGGTGTTATACGAACGTATTTTTGTCGTTTCACACATTTGTTGACGTCATTGTAATTATAAATTTATGTAATATAACGATTGCTATAGTGACAAATATTATGATTTTTAGTTTTTATCATAGGTGATAATAAAAAACACGAAAATAGAACAAAAGAAAGCATTTTTACTTGAAACTAAAATGCAAGTGATTAGAATATTAGATACTAGTGAACGTTAATTTTAAATTGGTGCTGCATTGAATTTGGTAACTTCAACAATAAGGACCATTCTTAAAAATAAAGAAAAAATACTTTCATCATCAACTGCAACTACGATAAGCTCTGCAACTAGAATTACCCGTGCTAGAAATAATAAAATAGAGGAAATGGAAAAATGACTTTCTATATGGACTGACGATGAAATTGAACGTAATATGCCATTAAAACAAGACTTAGAATTTTATTTATTTTTATATGTATATTCGCGTTTATTATATTTCTATTTTTGTAAGGATAAATTTTTGTTTTATTATTTTAAGAAACATAATTAATAAATTTAATGGTAAAATACCTGACCAATTTTCTACCTATCTTCCCCTAACCCCATTATTTACATCATAAGATAACCTCGTTTAACGCTGTTTCGTATTAAGCTCTACTTTAATGGAACATATATCCCGCATTAAGCGGGGTCTTACTGTATTCTAAATTAAGAATATATTCTAAATCAAGAATATATTCTAAATTAAGAATATATTCTAAATTAAGAATATATTCTAAATTAAGAGAATATATTCTAAATTAAGAATATATTCTAAAATAAGAATATATTCTAAATTAGAGTATATATTCTAAATTAGAGAACATATTCTAAATTAGAGAATATATTCTAAATTTTAGAAAATATGTTCTTATTTTAGAGAATATATTCGAAATTGGAGAATATGTTCTAAATTTTAGAGAATATATTCGAAATTAGAGAGTATGTTCTAAATTTTAAAGAATATATTCCAAATTTTAGAAAATATATTCTTATTTTAGAGAGTATATACTAAATTAGAGAATATGTTCTAAATTTTAGAGAATATATTCTAAATTTAATGAATATATTTTAAATATAGAGAATATATTCTAAATGTTTAACCCTTATATTCACAGAAACGTTAAATAATTTCATAATTTTCATAAAGCATCCATTTTTACTTGGAATTACTCTGAAGTCTTAAAAATGAATAAAATTTACCACGCTAATCTCAATTATACATTTGTTTTAATAAACTCAAAAAAAAAAAAAGATCTTATAATTTATTTTCGAAGAGCATTTAGCAGCGATTTCAAGACACAGTATTGTAATACGAATATTTTTTGTTTCATAAGGGGGGGAAGGAGCTTTTGCTTCATCATCCGTATATTTATATTTTCAGGTTATTTTTACTTATATACATAATTTCATTTTGTTTTGCTTAGATCAATTTTTTAAAAATTCAGTAAGTTATTTGATAATTATTAACCTCGCTTTAAAAACTTTTCCCGTGTCCTCATATTTTTTTTTTATTGTTCGTTCTTTTTCTGCTTTTCTGCTAGTTAGTGTGATGGAATAAATTTAAATTAGAAACATCTTAAATATTAATCAAGTTAATATGTTTTAGATGCTTCCTTTGAAAATATTGTTTTCAAAATTCAACTTTCCATTTCTTAAGCATTAATATTAGAAGAAAAAATAAACATTTAAAATTTCTTGAAGTTTTTTTATCTATGCTACTTCAACAAAATTTCAAAATACTCGAATATAATTAACGTAATTCCCCCTCCTTTGCTTTTTATAACGTGCTCGTAAATTTAGAAATTCCCGATATGAAATCCTTTTGATTAGCTGAATTTTATTCATTAATATGAAAGATACTCATTAAAATTAAGTATTGAATGAAATAAGACAAGTAATCCTTTGAAGCAATATTAAATGCATAGTATTCAATATTTTTTCCAATAATCTTAAAGTAAAATTAATATGAAGATTTAAATACAAAGTTTCATAACACATAGACATTCAAATTTAATAAATTAAGATTAATTAAAATTACTCGTAATCATTTTAATTACATTAATATCTCATTCGTCCAAATTGCAATATGCTTAATGTGTCTGTATGCTTTAGCTCGTAATAGTTTCTGATTAAAAATAATTTAATAAGAATTTAAAAATACTGTAAGTGAAATGCAAGACAGTTTAACTGCTTGTTTACTGACATTTCAAATTAAATTTTGCATCAGGAATTTAAGACATTTTTTTCATGAAATTTCTTTAAACGTTTGAGTAAATTTTACAGAAAATATAAAGTACGATCTAAAAGGAAATAAATATTTCAAGTAAACTGAAATATACCAAAATTTTTAGAAAAAGTTATTTTAAGGACAAGCTTACTAAAATAACTGCACATTAGAATAATTCATTTTAGAGATAGTTATCTTGATAAAGACTAAATAAAATATGCAAATTGAAATGCTTCATATTATCCACAAAACTAAAACACTAATTACATATGTTTCCGTTAAAGTGTGAAATCCGTTATTTCATAGAATAACTAAGTATTTTTTGAAATAACTAGACAAGTCAGTTAAAGTATATAAAATAATTAATTCTACGATTTAACTAGTTATTCTATAGAATAACGATTATTTAATAGTTAAAGTATAAAATACCGCACTTGAAAGTTCTTTGAACCAGTTCTAATTGTTTCAATCAGTTTTGAACGGCTTTTAACTGTTTTGGGGAAAAAAATTTTCCGATTAGGTACAAGAGATGGCCGAAAAAAATAATTGTACTTTCAGTTCAGTATATGTGATGGAGAATTAATTTCCATTGAAGTAGTTTTGAATATTGACACATCGATCTGTTGCAACAGCTCAAAGCTGTGGCACTGGACCAGGATTTAAAAATTGCTCATGTAAAAAGTGTGTTTGTTTCCAAAACAATATGCAATGCAATTCAAAGTGTCATGACAGCAATTCTTGTTCTAATAAATAACGAAAAGTAAGCTAGTAGTAGTAGGTACTGTATGAAGTTTTTTTATCTATTATGTACTTCAACTGACATGTCTAGTTATTTTAAGCAATATAGCTAGTTATTCTATGAAATAACTGAATTACACTTTAAAGGAAACATTTACATTTATTTTTTATAAATTAAAACAGTTACAATTCTATAATAAAATTTAAAACTCAAATATGGATATTATTTGCTGAAGATTAATTGACAAAATATTATATTTTTTTATCAAGGTATACGTTCGGAATCGTGATTTTGAAAATGAGTATGAATGGATAAATTTTATGATATTTAGTGTCGCTTGGATTAGAATAAATTAATAAAATTTAATTTTAAATTTAAAAATATTATTTCTAATTTCAAAAATATTATTTTTAATTTCAAAAATATTATTTTTAATTTCAAAAATATTATTACAATAAAAAATTATTTAAATTTAGTATTTTTGCAAAAAAAATGAATTAAAAAAATTACTTTTTTTTGTTTTTTCTTGTAGAAAATGGTTCAGTAAAAAAATTTATTTTTTTTTTTGTATAAGATCCCCACGACCAAACAAGGTTTTTGAAAAATTCACATTTTTTTTTAAATTTACTACAATTCAAATAATTATCGGTGTTTTTTTGTTGAAAATTCTCTACTATATGTTTTAAAAATTTGGGGATAAGCCCCTTATTTTTCAAAACCCTATTTCAGGCCGGTACAGGGGTTGGGCCCCGGTGCCCGCAATCAAGGTAACTGCCGGCTTGTCATGAATTCAAGCTTAGTGTCGCTGAAGACCCACCTTGTAGAGGAGCGTTACACGTTAAATCTGTCGTGCTCAAACCTCCTCCCATTGGTGTGGTGTGGTAGTTTAGAGAGAGGGATGCCAGCTCAGGTGTCGCCCTCGTCACTTGACCATGGTTCAAAATTACGAGGTCCGTCACCAAAGGCCCTAGTGTAGCTGAACAGTCCGACGTTAATACTCACTTATGCGCAGTCTTAGCTATATATAGGCAAAATATTATTATTATAGATTCGTTTTTCACAAAATCAGAAGATAAGTAATTCTATTTTTTTGCAAATACATTGCAATTACGGGGTCTCAGAGTTGTTGATTTTGTCTCGACATCTGAAGAAATAAAGAATTTGCGAGTACATATAATTCTTTGAAATTAAAATAAATAATTTGATTCCTTCACACTTTAAATTATACAGGAATGAGGTTTCAAAAAAAGAGCAGATTGCTTAAAGTATAATTTTACGTTGCGAATGCTATTTTCTAAAATGATAGACTTCAATTGATACAAAATTATATAAAATTAGGAAATGTAGCATACTCTTTAATACTTATCTAATTTTAGTATTGCATATCTGTTGTATTTCAAATTATTTAAAAAAATATTTTAATTAATTTATTTTTTTTATTTTTGAAAAATATTACTCCATTTACATAAAAGTAGCTACAGAGTAATAAGGATACATTTAACTTTATAAATCAACTTATTGCTAGTAATTAAAGCTACTATTTTCAAAAATATCATGCGCAGCGTAAAACTTAATTAATATTTCATATAGACATATTTCTTATTTTCATATACTTATAATTTTTTTTAAATGTTTATATTTTAAATATTTTACGCTTCTTTGAAGTCTCATTTCTTTTCTATGTAACACATTTTTTTTGTTATAATAAATAAATAATATGTAAAATAATCGATTTATATAATTTCAACGTCAAAGAATTGCATCTAATCGGAAATAGTTTATATTTTTAATTCTCCAGATCCAATTAACACTCCTGATACCCCTTAAGCAATTTTTACTGTAATAATATTCTTAAAACAATTTCCCAAAGTATTCTAATCTAATAAAAATACAGTAAAAATATCGGCCGAACATATATACCTTAAATGAAAATTGCTAGATTGATTAATACTTTCAAATTAAGAAAAACAAATTGAAGGAAATATTATCCTTATTCTTTGCCAATTAAATGATAAGTCTTATGAACAATGATTATTTTCGTAAAATTTCTAATGAAGAAATAACACATCAAAATACATTAAGTTTCCAGCAAAATGCCTCTAATCAATACATGCATGAAGAATTTATTTTCTTGATCAAAATGAAACATATTCGAAAAAGTGAGTAAAAATGTATAAGGTTCCTTCTTACTGTAAAAACCTCGATAACGTCTACATCGCAGGACTTCTTTGTTTAATTTAGTTTTAAAATTTAATATCGAATGACATGGGTACAAAGCGGAATTTTCATTATCTTCTCATATTTTGACTCAACACAGATGGAATTCTTCGAATTCTTCTTGAATTAAGCATCAAATTATTTTATTAAAAATAATTGATTTTTGATCAAAGCATAAAATTATTTTATGCAAGCTTTACAGAAACGATATTATTCTTTGAATGTTGAAAAATGATGCATTTGTTTTCAAAAATACATGAAATTGTTATCATTATTTAAGACAGAAAAAAAAATACAAAATGAAGTTTTTTTAATAAAGAAATTAACTTCTAAATCGAATGTGGAATTCTGTTTCAATTCAAGATAACTTCACTTTTATTCAACATTAAGATTCGCAAATAACTTTTTTTTAATGTTTTTAAGGAAATAAAAGCAACATTTGAAATTATTAAATAGACATATTCGATTTTTTTAAAGGTAGTTAGCACTTTCCATATTTTTTTCCAAAATACTTTTTTTCGTTACAGATTTATTTTTAAGTTTATTAATTATAGCAATATATATATATATATATAAGAGAAAAGCGATTCACTTTATCATTAACTCATTAAAAGATATCCGAAGAAACTAGTTATATAGACTTGAAACTTGGCAAACGTGTTTCTTTTCTACACAAAAGATCCGCTAAGAAAGGTTTTTGCGAATAAACGACTTGAAGGGAGGTTGTGAGGGCATTATTGACAAGAATTGCCATTTTTTATTTATTAAAAATTCCGCTTTGACGTATGGAAGGTATGTAGATTTCGTTGAGTAGAGAGCATCAGGAACAGGTTTTGCGAAATTCGAGTCCCAAGGGAGTTGCAGGGGTTATTGTAGCCACAAATTCCAGTTATTAAACTATTTTACCTGCAGTTTTCAATTTGTTGAGTAAAGACCTGTTAAGAACAGTTTTTGAATAAATATAATCCTGGGGGTCGAGTAAAAGACGTTGTGGGAGTGAAATTTGTAATTTCATAAAATCATTCAATATGATATATAAAGTTTGACCTCATTAAATATTTTTCTTATCTATCTATATCGATTGTTTTATCCCACTCCTATTATTAGTTAACACTCTCCCTATATATATTTATTTATATATCTTGTTCAAATTTTCAATTGCCAATAAAATACTTTTTATCCATCCACTCGAGTTCAACATATTCTTTTAAACTTGTATTGGATGACACTTGATATAAAAACAGTTTTTTTTTCTAATATAAATTCATTAATTAAATTTAATTAACTGAAATTAAATTTTTCTTTATTGACCTAAGTAGGGATTGACTTTAATTTTTTTTTATTACTAATTTTTTAGGCATACTTGCTAGTTTATATACATAAAAATACACTTGCTTCTATTGAATACTTTTCCAAGTTATTTACAATACTGCAATATATATAAATATTTGTTTGTTTAAAAATAGTTTGTTAACTCATTAACAATTTTACTACAACAATCTTCTTGGTGTATTGTCTTTTGACAAACGTCTCGATGTGGAGATTTTGTTGGTACTTAAAGGTATCACAATAACTCTTGGGAGTTCTTTTTAGATTGTTCATTAACACCTCGAAAACACTTAACTGGAATACGACGAATGCTGTGTTTTATTCAAGTTCGCACAACGCTTCAGTTAATCTATCCTTTGAAATTTAAATCTAAGATTAGCATAACTATTTATGTGGCAGATGAGATTAATTCATTTGCACCCTACCTCTAAGACTCTTCTGCAGTCATTTATATATATAATCATGAATACAATTTAACGTGAAAAATTTCCAACCTTTTCACATCGGCTTGAGCTTCGTGGGGAGCTGATGTAGACAACCATTACATATGATTCGTGCTCTAGTAGGTACGTAATTAAGAGATATGCAAAAGATTAATCTTTACTTTCCCGCGGGTACACTGGGAATTTTAAGCAGCCACACCGAGGGGAGAATTAAATTTATGAACTGTCTATTTCAATCGCAGCGCGGCAGGACACATTTAAAAGATTCGTAGCTCGGTTTGAATTACCGAGCTACAATCCAGCCTTGACGGTAATTAAAATTTTCAATTGAAATTCCCAGTCAGAGAAACATTTCGGAATTTATGAATCATTGGCGGAGTCGATATGCGTTAACTGCAACCATTCGTGGATTGGAACTTTTACAGATACGTTACTTATCGCGCCAGTTTCAGGTGGAATTGTTCCATTAGGCTTAGTAACAATTTCGAGATTTCGTTCCGAAATTTCTTAACCCATGTTGCATTTCCGAGACGTGGTAGGAATGACTTGGGGTTGGATTTTACTTCATTACTAAGAATGAGACATCTGATCTATAACCTTTTTTTTATTTACGTTGCTAAAATTCCAAATCAAAGCATAGCAATGGGCTAAATTCATTAGCCAACGGTGCCAAGTCGGAATCACGTTATGATATTGAAAACAATAGGACATGCATTGCATTAGATTGTAAAATTTTTATACTTGTGTCGGTGACGTCTTGTGCTTTAACCTTATTTATATGTATATGTTTAATATTATCCTAATATGCATATGTTTAATATTATTCTAATATGTATATGTTTAACATTATTCTAATGTGTATATGTTTAATATTATTCTAAAATGTATATGCTTAATATTATCCTAATATATGTATATATGTTTATTATTATCCTAATATGAATATGTTTAATATTATCCTAATATGTATATTTTTAATATTATCCTAATATGTATAGGCTTAATATTATCCTATTTTTGTATTATTCTAGTATATCTATTACAATAGGTTGGAAACAATCTTAGTACTTTTGTATAACTTTCGTTTAATTCTAGTTTATTTGTGCTATTAAGTATTAGTGTACTATCAAAAGTTACTTAGTGTTTGTTGACTTATACTTATTTATAATTTTTAGTTACTTTTATTGTACTTATATACTGTTCTGAGCAACTTTTAGTAAATTATTGCATATATTTATTGAATGATAGTTCACTGTATAAAACTTAAACTGTTTAATTTAAAATACTTTCACTGAATGATATACTCTAGTACTAGATTTGATTGTAATTTATGTAAGGGATATTTTTAAATAATTAAGAAGATGTTCTTTGATCATTACTTTCTCTAAAACTTATTAAAAATAAATATTTATTTTTAAAGTAAAAATAAAAAATAATTCCCAATGGTAATGTTACCACGGGAAAGGTTAATTTTTAGAAATGCATGCCTTATTAACTCTTAATTTGATAAACCTTTAAGAAAATGTTATATTTTACAGTGGAATAAATTGTATATAAATTGTACAATGTTCTAAACACATATATATATAATAGTATTATTTGTCAATCTTATATGAGGCCTTTATCTTCTAAAATACAGTTAAACTGTTGAGAAATACTTTTGAAAAAAATTTGTTTCTTGAGGCTAGTATTTATAGAATAAAAGAGATAGCAAATATTTTTATTAATGTTAGGTATTATCTTTTTTTTTGTGAAAAAAGAAGCTTTTTAATAATTCTATGAATTATATATAAATTGTATAATAGTCTAAATATAATAGTATGATTTATAAAACTTTTAAAGTCTTTAAGTACTTGTGTGAAATGGCTTTATTTTCTTTAATAAAATACTTGCATTTAATACCTTCTATTGTCAGTTACTTTAGTCTTTATCATTGCAAATACTTGAAAAAATAATTAGAATTGTCTTATTCTAAAATTCACAAAACAAATGAATATTTTTTTACCATGCGAACAAAACTTAATAATCTTTTGTTTTAGATTTATGAATTTATAATGAGCAACATTAAAACTATTGTTTACTCAATTTAAGGATATTGTAAATGATATTGTAACTTTTTTATTTTAAAGAGTATTGGTATAGGAATAAGCTCTCTTTAAGAACTTTTTTATATCATGCGAACAATATGTTTATCACAGCTACATTATCTTGCGAAAAATAGAAGAAAAAATGGTACAGAAAATTACATATTTCTTTGAAAAAAACGATTAAAAATACGTTGCGCGCTAACATTAAATAAACAATTTTTATATATAATGTATCAAAGAGATGTTTTTCATTTTGTGATTTGTTGGCTTGTCAATTAAAAATCAGAAAATTGTTTGTATTGCAGTTTATTTTAACATCAGATTAGATTTTGTACACCTTCTATGCTCAAATGTTAAGGAACAAGAGAGTAAATTATCTTTTTTCTAGATCTAAATATATAGGAAAAAGGGGAAATGTAATATAAACAAGTAATATAAAAAAATAATAAAGTCAATTCCTACTTAGGTCAACAAAAAAATATTTTAGTTATTTTTATTAATTATAAGTACAATTAATATAAAAATGTATATACATATGAGAGAATCATAATATTAAGTGCCAAATTTTTTCCTCCAATATAAAACTAAAATTAATTAATTAAATTTAATTAATGAATTAGTATGTGAAAAAAACTGTTTTTACATCAAACATTATTCACTGCAAGATTAAAATTGTATTTAAACTTGAGTGTGGAGGAATAAAAAGTATTTTATTAACGATTGAAAATTTGAACAAGATATATAAATATATATAAAAAAATAAGAACTAATAGTAGGAATTGAAAATATAATCACGTTTTCAAGTAAAGGAAAAATATGTTACTTATATAAATTACAGAAATTTTTTAGGGAAAGTTTCAACCGGTTAATAAGACGCGTGTAATCAATTAAAATATTATTTTAATAGGAATAGCCATTAAATCTCTCCAAAATTCAATATCCAATCCTTTTAATGAAAATTACTAATAAATCTCTCAAAATATATATTTTAACCCCTTAATGCTAAATGAAATTAAACGCACTTCGAAATATAGTATTCGATATTATGTGATTCAGAGAAAAATGTATAAGATTTGAATAATAACTTATTTCGTAGATATTTATACTGCAGTCAGAATTGCATTGCATTAATTTAAGAAAAATAATTCATGTCTTGCTTTGTGATTGAACACTTATTTTTCTAAAATAACATTTAGTAAATTTCTTAAGACATAATAGGTTATTTCTGAAGATAGGAATACTATGTAATACTTTAAACATGAAAATCTGTAAAATACATACATTTATTTTAAAATTAAAAATTTATGATACATAAACTAAAAATTATTACTGTACAATTTGTACACTATATAAAAAAATTCCGATTTATGTGAAAAACATAGTTAAATATAGATAAATAATCTTAATGTTAAAAATGTATACAACATTTTAAAAATTTTTCAATATTATTATCTGACTAAGGAAACAGTCTAAAAAATGTAGCTTCCTGATATAATTTGTGGAACAGCTATTTCACAATAAATGAGTGGCAAAAATAACACAAGTAATTATTCAAATGTAGATATAATTAATTTTAATGCACAACTAACATCAATACAAACTTTATTTATGAAGTTTACTTTTATTTGTAACATTCATATTTTCAGTGAATAACTCTTAGAACATTTAATTTACTTCTTAATTATTTTTCTTAGCACCGTAAAATCTGACGTATAACGCGCACCGCCGTATAACACGCACCTATACTTTGAAGCTTCAATTTTAATTTTTAGATATATTCGCCGTATAACGCGTAGCGCCTTTTTTACGAAGAAACCTGAAATGTATATGCCCATTGCTCTAATATTTTAAAGTCCTTTATTCGAGGTATTATTCCAAATTTCAGAAAAAAATAGTATACTTCTAAAATTACAACCCCTTGAGTTCTTAAGGGATGACATTTCTTTTAAAGAAACAGTATTTAAGTGTATGTAGAAGCCTAATTTTTTTTTCCTATGTCATGTTCTTTTTTTTCTTTTACTTTTAAAGCTGTTTTTTATAGCCGGTGTACAACACGAGATCGTAAATTTCGATCTCATTTTTTGTATTAAAAGTGAGCGGTATACGCCGTATTTTACGATATTATATACAATTTGTGTGTGTTCCAAGATATTTGAATGTATTTCATTTCGTAATTTTAGCATGCTTAAAAGATTGTTTTATGTTTTTCTTAAAAAGTGCGATTATGTTGTGTTTGATTTTGTATTATATAGCATTGAAATTAATCATATTTTCTTTTCTTTTCAGGTGAGTTATATATTCTTGATGGATCATTACTGTCATTGTATTTCACGTGAGTCATCAGAGTTCTCATTAGTTCTCATTTTTCTCATTAGTTCTCATTTCGCCCTTAATTTTTGTGTTAAAAGTGCGCGTTATAAGCCAGATTTTGCGATATATAGTTACTAATCATGATTATACTGATATATGTTATTAACGGAGAAACATTTTTAAAAGAAAAAAATAACTCTTTCGTTGATATATTTTTTAACAAACTTTATTTCTCAGACTTAAAAAAGGTCAATTTCCAACTAAAAATTTTACTGAATCATCCTTAGCATGTCAAAGTAGTACTGAAAATAGTTTACTCTTAAAACTATTTACTAAGTTGAATTTCTATATATCAAAGCTCGAATTACGAAAAACATCTATAACAACGTGTGGAACAACCAGCGAAAATTCCAGAAATAATTCTACACCTCGAGACATGAAAAATGAATAAAACTTCGCAGTCGCGAAATGACACTTTTTAGAAAAAAAAAATTAGTTATTTTATTTGTTGGGCATATTTTTAAACGAAGCATTTTGAGAAATTCACGGCACTTTCCAAAAGTTAATTTTTAAAACTTGAAATTGGTTTTGATACAAATCGATTTATTGGCATCTCGTATTCGCCATTGCATTTGATAAAATTTTCCTCTCCATCTACCGGAAAAGAGTATCGATATATCGATTTTCCAAATATGGTTTGGGAATAAAAAGTGGTTCGACATTTCCAGCATAATATTTCTAGTTTGATCTGAATAGTCATGGAAAAAACTCTAATCGAGCAAAATGGAATTGTTTCTTGTTTATTTAATAGAACTTCAACCTTTGATTTATAAAGGAAGTATGAATTTTAATATTAGCTGTATTATGAAGAAAGTATAGAAACATATACTAATAGGGAAAAGTATGAAATAATACGGAATACCTAAAGCTATAATAATAAAATTAAGGTGATTTTCCAAAAGCGTACAAATATATTTTTTTAATATGTAGTATAACTTTAATTAAAACACACATAAAATTGGTTTAAGAATATCATTACAATAAAAAAATACATTTGAATGCAGTTATTTTGGCAAGAATTGAAACGAAAAAGGCTTCTACAATAATAATATTTTGCTTGTATACAAGATGGGACAATTAAATTCCTGGACTGGACATGCCCTAGCCGTTAGGCTTAATGCAGTGCTTCTGAAACTTTCAATATTGGTGAACCAATATTCAGTCATAATTTTCATCGCCCCCCATACAATAACAATGTTTTGAATTCAATAATGCTATACTTTGACATTAAAGCTATAATACAACTTTAACCCAGTAACTGCCACCGGTGTATATAACTGTCTCGCTCAGCCAGTGTGTTAATTGCCCCTGACGTATATATACGTCTTTCCGAAGTACGATATTTTCTGTGCACTGCTGTGCATAAATCAGAGGATTTGCTTGTTTATTACTTTTCTTCCCCCACCTCTCATATATCACACACGCTCGTCTACGTGTTCAACGGTGGCATTGGTGAGCGAATAGCGTAATTTTTAATCGGCATATAAGGAATTAATTATGAACCGTACATACTTTCAAGATAAGTGTCGATTTTTGTTTTTAATTTTATATATGACAAGCCCATGGGTTCACTGGTAATTATTAAACTTGCTCAAAACTTAGTATTGTTAAATTAATTATAAAATACATTGCGCGATACTGATATATTTATAAGAGTATTATATCAGTGTAAATGAGTATTTTATTTTTTACTATATCCGAATGTACTTTTGTTTGTTTCCTTTCAGTCAATTAATAATTTTTTTAAAATAATCTTTTGTTTTCGACTTTTCAATATATCGCCCCCTCGTGGGAATCGCGGCCCCTTAGGGGGGGTGCTCCACAGTTTGAGAAACACTGGCTTAATGTGAAGGAGTGAAAGTGGAATATATTTGACATTGATTTTTCCCGGGGCACGAGTTTTTTTGTTTTTCGTCCTTTGTTTAGAAGACGTTGTTTAAAAGTGCTACAACTGAAAAAAAGAAAACCGAGCTGAGAATACATTTGAAATTCCTCGTGAAATAAAAAGAAAGAAACTCTAATTTAATGTTTTGAATTGTTAAAAGATTTGTTTGGAGATAAGGGTTTCCGTGGTCATATGATTTAATGGCACAAATAATTTTCGGAAAGTAGGAAGGCTTTTGAAGATGATAAACATTCTGGTCTACTTTAACTTTAAACTGGCACCAAAAACCTTGATGAAAATAACGCTTGGGGGAATTTAAATCATTTCCCAACAAAAAAACGCATTATTTGCCCCGGCACCCACCCTTTTAAGACCCACCCCATACGTTTTCCCTTTTTTTTAAATTAGAAATGATTGAAGGCATTTCAATCTGTAGATGAGGTGAAGGTAAAACGGAGACTTACGGTGGGGCCCCTTAAGGCCCAAAGCCTGAACTGAACGGTAGAAAACTTGTATGCAGCTATGTATTGATAGGGAAGGGAAATATATGTTGAAGGAGATTAAAAGATAGTTGTGCATTGTTTTCCATAAAGCTAATTTTAAGACTAATCCAGTTATTTAATTGTCACAGTGGCAGTGCTAGTGTTTTTATACCGGAGCTGTACTTAAATTTTTAAATAAAAATTTAAAATAATTTGTTCATATTTTTTAAAAAGTCGGACTTATATAACGAAGTCACAAATCCCAAAAAGTTCGTTATATAGAGGCTCGTTTTTGTATATTTTAAAACACATAAAAACAAAATTTTTAAAATTTAAGGAAACTATACATTAAAAAAATAATTATTCACACCTTTTTTAAAAAATTATATATGTTTATTTTTTTTACACCCTTTCCAATCAAAAAAAATTTAAAAAAAAAAATGCAAGGAAAAAAGAAAAAAAATGTCCCAAAAAATTTTCAATTCGAAAAAATTTTTTACAAAAAATTAAAGAATTTGGGCATTTTAATTTAAAAGAAGAAATTTTAAACTACATTATTTTTTTAACTAGAAATTGATGCTTGATTTTTCGGACAATTCAAGGACACGGGGACACCCACGAGGGTAAAAGGGGATATAGAAATGTTTTAGTAACCTGACAATGTGAGTTGGGGTTGTACGGGAAAAAACCACCAGTTTTTATTTCTCTCATCGATTTAGAACCAAAGTGAAGAGAGAGAATAACTTGAAACGCCCAATACTTCAAAAAAATAGGGGAAAAAATAATTCAAGAAAAAAAAGTTCGTTAATAGGAATGCACCTTTAAATGGGAGATTGTTCTTCGAAGAAAATAGTGAAATGTTCTTGGATTCAGTAAAAAGTTCGCTATATAGAAAATTTCGCATTATAGACGTTCGTAATGTGAAGGTTCGACTGTACATCAGATTAAAACAAATTTAACACAAAATACTACTTATTATTTGAATTGATCGTAACTTTGAAAAAAAAAATTAACTTTTAAAAAAGGCCTAAGTCAGTCTCTGTGCAGAGTTCATTTCATATGGGAAAATTTTATTTATAATATAGGACAATGGTTTAAATGTAAGTCATTTTTTTCTTCGTTTTTTGCCAAAAAAAATTGCAGTTATATATATATTACAATCTTAAATAATGAATCTTAATAAAAATAATTTTAATAAAATTCTTAAAATAATTTTTCATTAAATATATATAAAACAAAAGTATTAATTTATACGCTATTTCCAAAATCACGGATATGAACGCTATTGGTCACCTTTATGGAAAACTCAAATGAAAGAAATCTTATTAAGTAAAAATTAAAAACCCGCGTTTTTCAAACTGGGGAAATTTTCTTGGTGGGGGTATAACTTACAAGAGGGGGGAGATTTTTAAAAGTCAAATGAAAAATTTTTTAAAAATTATTAATTCACATAAAGGAAGCAAAACAAAATATATTCTGAAGTTAAAGTAAAAAGTAACACACAGTACTTATCTTATCACTAAAAAAACTAGCTTAAAATATTTATTACTTAAAAGTAATTTATGCAAAATTTGAAACTTATATTGATAATTTGCACGGTTTATAAATAATTTAGCTTAAAAATACATTATTATTGCATTCAGTACAATGTCATTATATTGGGGGAAGGGGAACGCGATGAAATTTATGATTGAAAATTGGGTTGTTAATGTTAAATGTTTTAGAAGCACTGAGTTACGCTTTAATTAATCAAAAAAAATTTTTTTTACATTGAATGAATTATAATATACAAATTTGTGTGATATGCAAACGTACATAAGACTGAAGATATTTATGAATATGAAATGGAAAATGTTTTGTGATAATGTTAAAAATGGTAGAAAATATTACAAGAGTAAAAATCAATCATTAATTATTTTTAATTTCAGATTATAAAACATAAATAATATTAAGTAGCTGAATTTGTTTGAATTTATTATTATTTTTTTTTATTTAAAAAATTGTTAAACGCTTAAGAGATGAAAAATGTATTCATTCTGTTCACCACATGCCGTTTTAAATTAATATTATAATACATTGTATTTTTCTTAGAAAAGTTTCCTTTGAACAATCATCTGTTTGAGTTGAAAAGCATTAATGCACTTTAGTTTGTTTAATTCATGAAATATGGTGGTATTTTCAAGATAAAAATAGTGATATTAATATTGATTATTTGATATATCGTGACAGGAATTTACTTCGCATTTTTTACAATATTCAAATTAATTTATTCAAATTTTTAAAAAAAAAGTTTATGTCATTAAATAAAACAGATTTCTTTTTTTTTAATATCAAAAAATGATTAGACTAATTTTTTTTATTAAAATTATCAGAATTTCCAAAAAGATTTAAATTAGCAAGACATACCAAAGTGCTTCAAAGCAATTATACTTTATACTTTTATCAAACATGAAAAAAATTAATGTAACTACAAGTATATGTATTAAAACATTCGTGATATTTTCCACATATGAAAGTATTATCAATAATATAAATATATTAATACACGAACATTATTTAAAACATTAGCATTTCATTTCAATAAATTTATTTTATTCTTATTCGTAGCTCAAATGTTCTTTCGTATTCTACTCAAAAACTCACTTTCGTGGTTGAGTCAAAAATCAATACAAACTCCTTAAAAACTATTTGCACTCCATCTCACATCGAATCCCTCACGAAATAAGAACACTGTAAGTTATTTGATTTTGGAATGGCATCACGGAGTCCCAATTGGAAAGTTCTACTTTTTTCGTTATTACGTTTGAGGAATATGGCAACGCAGCTGTTCTAAGAGAAAAATTTTCTCTCGATCGACATGTGAAGTTTACCAGAACTGTAAATTTAGATAAATTTCTTTTTATTTCACTTACTTCAAAGAAACGTGCATGTTGTTTTACACGGTAGAGATGGGAGAATAGTTCTTTTTACGAACAATTTCTTTTAATTCAGAACTGCAGAGAAATGTCAGATCGATCGGCAATATTCTTAACATGTAATTTTTTTTCCTGAAAGCAAGTTAAAAAGTATTTCTATTGATTTTTTTATCCATTCCGGCTTGCAATAGTTTTATTTTTAAAGATACTTTTAATATTGATAATAGTTATATATATATTAAATAAAATTACTTATTATTATTTAATTCATATATATTTTAGTGTCACTAAAGTTGTGGTAATTTGTAATTCTCTTATTAATTTTTATTTCTATTCTTTTTATACTTTTGTTAAATGCTACATTTTAGCCATTTACATGCTTTGAATACGGCAAAAACTTAATATATTGCACTCAGATTTAGCACTTTGGGAGTCGCGCAAGTACAATTTTTAGGTAAGTTATCTCTATCTTGTATTGATTTAAGATCAATTGCTATCCATTACTTTTCAATGGAGTTTCTTCTCAGTGTTATTTACATAAGGGAGAAGAATTGGCTGTCCAAAAAACATGTTCAACCCCACTTTTATATAAATTATTTTATATATTAGCTGTGTCCTAAGTCAGTAATGTTTATAATACTGCAGCATCCATTTAATAATTTTTAATTTCGGTTGCTCATGTATCCTTCATTGTGTGATTTTCCTACTGTCTATGTGTTTTTCGAATGTGATTGTTGGATGCTTATCTCTTGTTTGTAGAGAATAAGAATAGTCTTATTTAAAAAATTTTTAAAAGAGCTTATTTTATTTGCAATATATCTATTAGTATATAATCATCCAAGTATATTTACTTTGTAATGTATTTCTGTTTGATGTCTATTCTTAACTTTGTTCATTAGCTTATTTAAAACTTCCTTTATTTAGTTTTTTTTCAAAAAATCCTAGTGGTTTGTTTAATTGCAAAATAACTATCAGGTGGCACAACGGTTTTTCCTTCACCATATAGTTGGTTAATCCTTTTACGTCATTTTGCGTAGGTATCTCTTATCGTAGAAGGGTTGAGCACTCCGATTCAATGTTAATTTACTTGTAAGATTTTTCCTAATTTTTCTATATAAATTTTTTTTTTTTATTACTCCTCAGAGACATTCGTGTTTCTCAAGCACCCACCAATTTTATTTTTATATATTATCAGGTTTTTCTTCCGTTTGTATTAAAACCGCGTTTCAACCGGTGTGTGTGTGTTTTCTATTATGTCGAAAATTTCTGCTGTACAGGGAAGGTTTGGATCAAACATTGCTAACCTGTTCTTTGGTTAATTGCAGGGATAACTTTAGAAATCATAATAAAGTCCTCCAGTTTAGTCCAAATACTTTTTATATCCACTTTGTTGTGATAGCATGAATTTAGTTTCTTCCTTCTTTAGCACTGTAGGTTCTAGTACTTCTTCACTTTTATTTTATTTTATTTTACTATATATATATATCCGTGTGTGTAATGTTTCAAGTTAGCATCAAGCTTTTGTAAGAAACAGTTTTATTCAGCGAGCAATCGACTCACTCATCTTACACTGAGAGAAATCGGACGCCAAGTAAGATTTTAATTGGACTGACTACTTAATGTCGAGAACTGTTAAATAACTCTTTTTAGTTTATGTGTTCTACTTGAAAGTGAAGGGTGGCATATGAAGGGTATAAAAAATAAAGATCTGGGATTAAAAATGTTTTGGTAAGAATATCTGTTCTGAGAAGTAATTGGATGTTTAATTTAAGGCTTGAAGATGTTACGGAAAATAAAAGTTAAGTGGTAAATAGGGGACTGTATTGTAGATCTAATTTAATTATTCTAACATTTATGTATTATAAACAGACAAGTGCGTAGTGTAAATAACTGTAAAAAAAGAGAAAGGGTGTAAGAAGATTGCGTATACTACATTACAAAAATCAAACTAACTCTTAATATTTTCGAAAAAGCAAGAAAAAATATCCAAAGCAGTTAGGATAGATAATATATACAATTTTTTTGTTTAAGGTATCCGACTACTTGCAACAACTTTTTTTTAAAAAATATGAAGGTATGGGGATTGCATGAATTTTACAGGATTTATTTAGTACTTATATTTTTAATCAAAGTCGTAAAATTGAAAACAGAAAAAAAATTTTTTATTATTAAAATGGGAAAAAACTCGTAAAAATGTACAAAAAATTACATCAACGGGGCCCACTATGAACAAAAGTTTTTCTAACAAGTTCTCAATTTTTCAGTTTTAATGTGTTACTTTGTTGTTCATGTTTGAAATGACCGTCAGGATAATAAATATTTTAATTTTTACAAAAACTAGAGCCCTCTTTCTTAGTGACATATAATTTGTAAAAAACTTGATAATTATATTCACATAAAGGACTGTTAATTTTGAAATAATACAGTGATTGATAAATCTGAAGAACAAATCAATTCTACTGTTATACAAAACATTTACAAAAGTTTCATTAAATTATTTTCAAAACTTTTTGAGTAATTTCTGTCCGCGTTTGAATTTTTCGAAAAAAACTCATTTCGAGTAAAACGCATTTTAAAGTTTGACATCTCGTGTAATCTTATGGCATCTTTAGTTAAAACACTTGTAGTTTTTGTTCTAGAGAATGGAAAACAAAAAGCTTGGTATTTTTATTAATATAATAAGATGGTCTATAAAATAAAATCATAAAACAAATTTGTCAATTTTAGAAAAAAATCATGATTTTAGGGTAGTTGGATACCCTTAATCTGAAAAAATGCAGTTAAATCTACAATTACAATACACATGCACTGAGTCTCTCCGCGCGAATTTCTTTTATAATTTATTGCAAGCATTTTAGGTAAACTATGGGAAAATGTATTGTAAACTATTTTGTTAAATAATAAATTAATAAAAAATACATTTTATTAAATAACGCTTAAATATCAGAACACCTTTGATCAAAAGGTTTTAAAATTGTTAAATTTTGCCTCGAAGTTTGAGTTTTATGATATATTGAGGTTTTAAATTAGATAAATAGTTACTCCAAACTTCCTAAATTGCGTTTTTTCATTCAAGAGAATTCATATAAAAATGTATAAAAATTGATTTTTCCTTAAAACATGGTAAAAAGTAAATACATTGACATTTTGTAAATTGGAAAATTCAAGTTATTCCTTTCTCTGAAGTGTAAATTATCTACATAATAATATTGCTTTTATGTCAAATACTATGGTAATCTGAGTGTATATATATATATATATATATATATATATATACTCAGTTTTTACTCATTACACGGAGTGTAATATATATATATATATATATATATAATTCCAGGTTTTCAAGGTAATAATATTTTTTTTATATATATTGTAATGTTGTAAATTACACAAATGAAAGAGAGATTAATTTTAACAAGTAATTCTTTTTTTAAAAAAATCAATCCTTTTACAAAGAATATTATTTTATATTAAATAGTTAAAAATATTATATATATATATATATATATAAGAATCACACTATATTAAGTGGCAAAATAGAAAGCGATTTTTCTTTCTATGCATGGTGCTGGAGTATTACTTTTCCCTATTACTATTTATTCATTCATGTATCACATTCGCAAAAAATAAGCCATTCCGGGTAGGATTCGAAACCACGACATTCGGCTTAGAAGTCCAACGTGCTATCTATTGTGCTACAGAGACACAACGAGCGATTTTCCTCTTTATGTATGGTGTGGGATTGATATTTTTGTTTTCTACTATTCATTCTTTAATGAAGTTTAATTAATGAATTATATTTGAAAAAACTGTATTAACATCAAGTGTCATCTATTACAAGTTTAAAAAAATGTGTTTGAACTTGAGTTGAGGATTAAAAAGTATTATATTAACGATTGCAAATTTGAACAAGATATATAAATAAATACAAGATATATAATAAAGCAAGATATATATATGTATATAGGGAAAGTGTGAACTAATAGTTTGTGTTGAAAAAAAAATCTTTCCGTAAAAGCACCAAAAGGCTCAAAATTTTATGATAAAATATTAATGCAACAGCTGTAACTCGACTCTGATTTTCAAATTTGATGGTGAATTTTGAAACTGTCTTTTCTCCTAACAAAAGCTAAAACTTAAAAAAATCGCTTATCTTTAAAAAATTTTAGTAATAATATGATACAAAAATTGTACTGAGCCTTTTCATTAAAAATATTCATAGCATGGAAGTTTATATTATGCATTGTAAGGTTGTATTTTTTTTTATTTATTCTTTTAATCTTCGGCGCCATTTGATTCCACTGCATGGACATGACAGCATCAACAATCTTAAAGGATAAGATATAATCTTTCTTCAAATGAAAATATTTCTTCTTTATATCAAACATTATCATGAATATCTCCCAAGCTTCTTTTTGATGTTATCCAGAGGGATCAATATACTCTTTCTTGACTATCAGATCAAACTATTTCATAATGCTTATCTGAAAGGATTTTCGACAAAATTCCCCTTCTCATAATAACCCTTATTAATAGCTTCACAAATCCTGTTATTGACTTTAATAATAAATTGCATTGAATAAAATATTCTGTTAAGAAAATAATTTCTACAACGTTCAAATTTTAGCAGATATGGAGTTCAATTTTGAAGTATGATACAGCTTTAAACTTTAAAAAAATTCAATTTATTGGAATACATTAATATTGATGTAATCGAGGTTAATTCAGTTTATTTATATAAATATTAGATTTGAAAAAACTTGATCCTAAATGTAAAATTCTTTTCTCACAATATATGCTTTTTCAAGGCAAACAATAGAATAGATTCTAAGGCATATGTTTGATAAAAGTTCTAAACTATTCAAATTTCAATTGTAGTAGTACATGTTTCTATATTCAGAAATATTGGTATTAATTATATACAACGTAATAAATTTCTTGTGTCAAAAAAATCAGACATTATAAATAACTATAAACATTTTACTAAATATTGCTTAAATCAGAAATACCCAATTAATTTTATTAATAGTTAAATAAATAAAGCTATTGAAAATAGTTAGGATTAAAATTCTGAGAATAATAATAGTTTATTACTATAAACTTAAATATTTTATGGTAATAGTTATCTCCATAATCTAATATTAGATTAGAAATTACTTACTATTATTTTATTCATATTTACTCTGGTGTTATTAAAAGTTATGCTATAATATCAACTCTTATTAATTTTTATTTCCATTCTTTTTATTCTTTGTTAAGTGCTACATTCAGCCCTTCTTTTGATTTAAAACTGTATTAGGGTATAGAATCTGGCAATAAATTAATGTTTTTCATTCAGGAGCTTAGCGCGGGCTTTGCATTTGTAAGTGCAATTTTTAGGTAAGTTATCTCTATCTTGTAAAGGATTTAGATATTCCTTTTCCTTATTTCCTACTGGTTTTGCTCAGTGTTATTTACAAAAAAGGGGAAGGTTGGCTGGCCAAAAACATGTTCAACCCCACTTTTTTTATAAATTATTTTTATATAATAGGTGTCCAAATCAGTAATTTCATAACACTGCAGCATCCATTTTATATTTATAATCTCGATTACTCTTTTGTCCTTCATTGTGTGATTTTCCTGCTGTCTATGTGTTTGTCGAAATGTGTATTGTTTGTATGTTATCTCTCGTTTTTAGAGAATTGGCCTATATATATATATATATATATATATATATATATATATATAATTATCAAAATTCAAGGAACAAAAGAAACATTTGCTTAGAAAGATGTATTTTTTAATGTAATTCAATAGTCCCTTAGAACTCTTAAAGTATTATGTAAAAAATGGATTTCTATTTGATGATACAAACCGTTTTTATAAGTATGTAACCAATAAAATTTTGCAAAAGTATTTTATAACAACTGTAGATCATTCAGAAATATTATATTAACTCCTATTGAAATTTATTTGGAAAATAACTTTTCCTAAATAATCTTAACTATAAAAGTTTTTATACATCTTTTTTATATTAATTTCCTTACGATCATTTCATTTCTATGAAGAAAAACTTCCTAAAATTTCCATTAAATTTCTAAGCAGCATAAAAGTCTGTATTGATCTTATCCAAATATTACCCTCATTGCCATTCAATAGAAGTTTGTCTGTGAAGGATATTAAATTTTGAAAGTTTGAGAAATGTTTGACACTAGTCCTTGATGTGTACAAAAGAACATTTGCTTAACATTTTGGCATTTCGAAAGATTTCATCAAGGTATTCAACATTCATTTGTATTCAATTCCGTGATCACCATTTCTTAAATTTTTTTTATTTATCTTTCTTTTTATATTATTTTTATTTCCTAGCAAAAATGTACTAGATATTGCTGGAGAGTCCTCCGAAATGTTTATTTTTAAATTGAGTTGTTGTTAGAAAAAGTTAATTTCAAAAAATTTAAAAGAATTTCAAAAATGAATTTTAAAAAAAAATCATACGATATCATAGTTGAAAAATTCGATTATGGAATTTTTAAAAAGAATACTGTTTTGAAGGAAAAAATTCGATTATGATATTAACTTAATTTTGTATTAAAATCATTATAATTATACATATATTTTTAATGAACTGAATTTTATATGAATTTTACATTAATTAAGTTTTGTATAACTTTAAAACTTATTTTTATATTACATAAAAATAAATTTAATTTATATTAATTAAACATATTTTATAACAAGTTTGGGCAATTTTTTTGATAAATTAAATACAGAAAAAAATTAAAAAAAGAATGTAAAAGTAAAGGTGAGACTGCTAATCTATTTTCTGTATTCAAAACATTTTCATTCTAAATTTATTTTTGATTTTTATAATTCGTAATTGCAAAAATTAGCCTATATTGAGGTGTTGAAATTAACTTAACAATTAGAAATGACATTACCTATTGGTTTTTGGAATTTATATTCTATTTTTTTTAAAATTCCCCTTTCTGCCAGTCAGATCGAAAACGAAATTCATCAGAATGGTCTAGATGTACGCGCAACAATTGGATTTGGATTTGTTCCACCCCAGTTTTATTGGTGGGTGGTCAGGGGTCTCCCACCAACCTCAAAAGAGGACATGCGGCTCGACGGCAGTAACCTCTTGTTGCAAAGGAATTATACATTTAAAAAAGGCCTTTTGGTGGGAAAAAAAACAGCGTCACAACCACGATCCCGGATGGTGAATTTTTCATTTTATAAAGAGAGCTACTAAAAAAGGAACTTTGGAAACGCTTATGGGGGGAAAAAAACATCGGCTCTTTTATGAATTCTATCGAAAAAGTGAAGATTTTAAAATTTAAAAGGGAAATGTTTAAAACTCTACTTTTCAAAAAATGTGAGGCTGAAATCTTATTTTTTCATTAATCTTCAATTCTGAATTTATGGTTTTTTATCTGAAATAATATAAAATTTGTAATGAGGGGTTTTAATCATGGTAAAGTTTGTTCCTATTGAAAAAGAAATTGTTTTCATCATAGGTGAAAAACTGGATCAGAACGACTGATATAACCCTTCTTTCCACGTGATTTGGGCCTTCTTCAAATTTATGTCGACCCTGTGAAAAATACAACAACCACTATTAACAGGATCTTGGGGTTGGGCTTGGTATCCGACTACTTTCGGAACGTGATTTTAAAAGCTGAAATATATATTTATGATATTTAGTGTCCTTTTAGAATACATGATAAATTTTTTAAGGAAAATTATGGGAAAAAAATTTTAAATACAATATTTTGGAAAAAAAAAAAACTTTTTCCAAATTTTCCCCCTTTTTTAAAAAAACCCCGTAATATTTTTCCTTTTCCCCTCAACCCTTTAAAACTCCCTTTTTTTTTTTAAACATCCGGAACGGAATTTTAGAAAACGAAAGGAAAATTTTTAAAAAAAATTTATTTCCAAAATTTGGAACTCAAAAAATTTTAAACAAAAACAGGAATTTTTAAAATGGGGTATTACCAAAATTTAATACAAAACTTTAAAAGGAAAAAATTGGGGGAAAATTAATTACAACCCAACCTTTTATTTTTAAATTTTTAACCAAAAAATTTTAAAAAGAAATTTATCTTTAAAAAAATTTTAAATTTAAAAAATTTTTTTTTTTAAAAAAATTTTTTTTAGGGAAAAAAAAAAAAAATTTAGAAAAAAAATGGGTTTGGGATTTACTTACTTTTTTTGCAAGAAAAAAGGGGCCCCAAAAAATTTTTTTTTGCTTGGCAAAAACGCTTTACCCAAAAATAAAACCCTCAAACTTTTTTTTAAAGGGTTTTTTTGTTTATAACTAAAATGGTGCAAAAACCCCAAGGGGGAATTTGAAACCCCCCGTTTCGGGGACCTTAGGCGGGTTTTAAAAAATCGTTTGGGGGGGCCAAACCCCCGGGGAGTTTAAAATTGGTTTTTTCCCAAAAAGAAAGGTAGTACCTTCCCCGCCCGGGTTTAAAAAAGTGGGGTAAACATCAAATGGTACTTTCTTATTTTTTAAAAAAACTTTGTCGGGTTTTTTCTAAAAATTTCCCCGGCTAATTTTTTAAAATTTTTTTTGGGGGGCGGGGTTTTGGGGGGGGGATTAAATTTGGTCCCTTCCTGTTGTATTTAATTAAAAATTCCTAAAATTTTTTGCAAATTTTTTAATTTTTAAAAGTTTAAAAATAAGTTCAAAATTCGATTTTCAGCCAAATTGGCCAAACCGGCTCTTCATTGTTGCAAAAATGCAGACGAATCATGCTTTGGTTGATTTGTCGAATCGGCCGCCTCTCGTGCCAAGTGTTTACTAGCTAAATCTGGTAACCCTTCTGAATTTGTTCTCTAGTGAAGAAGTAGTTTTTGGCAAAAACGCGCCAAATTGGCAATTTTTCTAAATTTGGTGGAAAGGCGGCCGATTCGAAAATTTCACCCATGCTTTTTAGCGTTTCTAATTAATATCTTTTCAAATAATCTTTTTATATATAATTTTTCTGTGCGTGTGTATGTGACTGAACTCCTCCTAAGCGGCTGGAGCGATTGTAATGATATTTTTTTGTGGGGGTTCAAGTGGATTCAAGAATGATTTAGATTCCCAATTCGGTCCAATATCGCAATTAGTTAAAAAGATATTAATTAAAAAATTTAAAACGCATAATTGTTTTGCCTCTGTGTGCTGTTTATTCTGCTAATGCATGCCAAGAAAAAAAAAGAAAGTAGAGGGGAGAATTTTCCGATATTTTCACTGTTTTTAAAATTTCAATCTAATTTTTATATCAAAATCAGACAAAAATAATTACAGAATCGAAAAGATTATTCATTTCGACTAGATATGGCATATATCTTTTTATATGCATTTCTTCTGTATGTGACTGAACTCCTCCTAAATGGCTGGACCGATTTGGATGATATTTTTTGTGTGGGTTCAAGTGGATTCGAGAATGATTTAGATTCACAAATCGGTCCGATATCACAATTTGTTAAAAATGTGCCAAAATTATGTAAGGGTGCACGATTGTTCATAAAAAAATGATGTGCAATATTCTTGAGGCCACTATTTTGAACGGCAAACTTTAAGGTGAAATTGTACTTCTACCACAGTTCCCAATGATTCTTTCAGACTCACCTATCCATTCAAATGTGTGCAATTTCCAATTCGCTTGGCATTTGCTAAGACCATTAATAAGTCACAAGGTTAAACAATGACAATTTGTGGCTTAGATTTAGAAAACCCTTGCTTTTCGTTCGGCCAATTATAGGCTGCATGTCCGAGGTTTGGCAAACCATCGCATTTGTTTGTTTATACTCCTCAAGGATTAATCAAAAACATTGTACATTCAATGGCATTCAGATAAATTTTTTTATGCATTAAAAAAATATACCTGTTATGAAAGTAGCTTGAGTTTTATCTTTTTTTACCCTTTAAACAAAACAAATTTAAGTTTCTATTCAGAATAGTTTCTATATTCAACTTGGTTTGTAGTAAATACATACTCACACGCTATCGATAGGTCCAATTGTGGTAACTGTACATGTGATGTCAAATATTGTAATAACTTTCTTTATAAAAAAAATTTAATCAAAACGGTTCAGATTGTTACAACTTATTCAAAAAGTTTGTTATTTTCGGATTTAAGACGTGTGTACAGGAAAACGTCTGTTGAAGCCACTAGTTGTTATGTAATTTAATTGTAAGAGACTTCGTTAAAAGATTACGAATACTTTTTGTGTATGGGCGAGTTCTTATAAAAAAGTTTCAATAAAATATTTTTCATAAATTGTATTCGACATTAAATTCCATTTATTGTTTAGTTATTTATATTCGGAAATTTCAAGAAATCCTAACATAGAACTAATATTAAGTGCATGAGTATTTTAAAAACTATCTTAATGTTTTGACAAATCGAGGATTTGGATGTTATGTCCTTAAAAAAGCTCAACTCATTTCCTGTTTTGTAATATTTGCCAAAGGAGAGAAGTAAAAGAAATACACTGCTGTTTCTAGACACTGAACAACTGCAGCATATTTTGATCTTTCTTCAAGGAAGGCAGTATAGAGTCTTCTTACAGAAGCACAGAAGAACTCGCTACAAAATACAGTACTAAAAAGAAACGCATTTTCTTCTTACAAGAAATCGTTTCACCAAAATTGCTACTCTTTTCTTTGACCAAACACGCGCCATGTTTTATTGGCTGTCAGTAGCGCCCTCTCATGGGGTGTTTGGGTATCAAAGAAATCGCATGACGTCTTCAAAATATTTTTCATAGTAGACTCGTGTTATATTCGACGAATGGGATATTCTTTGAGCCCAGGGCAAATATATATAAAGCTTTCTCAGTCTTAAGGCGTCACCATGAAAAAAAAAATAAAGGACATGGAATTTGTTTTTACTTCATTTTTCCTCCTTTTCTTACGCATACGGCTGGTGAGGAATCTAAGTTATGGGTTTCGCAAACAGTGTGAAAACTTGGTATTGATTGGACAGAGGGGTTATCTTCTGGTTTTCAGGCTTTAGAAAAGGGAGTCGAGAAAAGACCCAAAAGTTCTTTTTTAAAAGTTTCTCTTCACTGATAAACCTGAAATGAGTTCAGGGGAAGAAATTTCCACGTGATGAAGAATAAAGGGAAATAATGAGTAAATAAAAATGCATTTCTTGAGGTATGTCGTTTGGAAAAGAGAACAAAATGTTAGGATTTTATGAGGGTTGAGTAATAAAGAAAAAAAAGACAAAATCTTTGAAAAGGTATAAAATAAACATTTATTGCTCATGAAAAGATATTCAATTTAGTATAATGGTGATGAAGTGAAACTGTCTTTTTTTGGATCTAAACCATTTGATACTGTAATGGGTGGTAGTATATAAAAAGAGTTTTTTCCGAGACAAAAACAAACATTACTTTTTATTTTATTTTATTTATTCGAATTTCAACGGGAGCTCATTCATTATTTCGGAGTCTAGATCCATAAATATTTTTTGCTATTTTATTTATTGATAAATAAATTAAAGCGATTTTTTGTGACTTCAAATATGCCACGAATGTTTATCAGTGTTGTATATGCATTATAAAAAAAAGTTATAATCAAATCTTCAGTGTTAGTTGTACACGAATGAAGACATCTTACAGTATAACTGAAGTTTATTCATTTATATAAATTATTAATAATTTATAACGCGCCAATTTTTTCTATTATTCATTCTTGATATTTAAAACATTTTACTCACGTGTTTGATATCCATTGAGATAAAATTTTCTGAAAATGACGATTTTTTCAAGAGAGAATGCCATTGTATCATAAATAAATTTAAATATAAAAAATCTGATTGGGCATAAAATCTCAGAAATTTTCTGGAATAGGTTGACTAAAATCTTTAACAGGTTTGAAAAGTATTTTATTATATATATATACAAATCTGTAATCATCATCTCTTTTTTCAATTCCTACTATTAGCTCACACTCTTTATATATTTATTTATCTTGATGGAATTTTCAATCGTTAATAAAATACATTTTAAAGCGCTCCATTTAGCTGAAATTTTATATACATGATTATTTTGGATGACAATACAATAATTTAATTATAATTAATAAAAATTAATTGATTAAAACTAATTATTTAAAGAATTACAAATGTAGCCACGTTGCCATCCTTTTGGCGACTTGTGTCAAAACTTGAAAATGTTTTTTAATAACGTTGTAAAGCATTCAGCTGAACTGAAATTTTATATACACGATTGTTTTGAATGACAATATACGATACTTTAATGATAATTAATAAAAATTAATTATACCACTTAATGTTGTGATTCTGTCATACGTATATACACATTTATATATTAATTGTAACTATTTAATAAAATGTAATTAAAATAAAATTTTTCTTTGTTGATCTTAGTAGAAATTGACTTAATTTTTTTTCTTTATATTACTTGTCTCAGAATCAGTTGTAAAGCAAACCTCCCATTTTTATATAAGTTTCTTGTCTACAATATTTTTTGACAATCGCGTAGACCGTGGACCGTTGCAAATTTATTAATTTGGCCCTCGAGCGTGAAAGGTTGAAGACCCCTAATTTAAGATATGCACACAATTTGTGTAAAGAAACAATAGTGACTTTGGCAACAGTAAAATTTTTCATCAGTTTTGTTTAGTTTTTAGTATATTGTGAAAATTTCATAATCAGAACTGTCTCCCGTTGTTCTTTCTTTCATGTGCTGATGAATATTGGGAAATGATAAGTAAATAAAAATGAATTTCTTGAATTATTTTGTTTTCAAAACGGAACAAAGAACACTCGAATCTCTATATAACGAACCTCTATATTGCGAATTTTTCCCTCGAACCTTGAACCTTTCATGATTTTTTTCGCAAGATAACCTTTGTATAGCGAAGTGCATTTTCTATGTAACGAACTTTTTCTCTTGCGATTCAATTTTTGTTCTCCCTTTTTTTTTAAATATTTCTGAAAAAATTTCAAGTTATTCTCTGTTTAACACATTTTATGGTGGTCAAAAGTCTTGAAATGGTTTTATTATGGGCCTAACTCGCCCAGAGCAGTAGAGTTCTGAACATTTCATCCAAGAAATCCAATCTTTAACCCCCTTTGTCCAGTTCATTAGAAATATCTTCGATTCCTCTTTCACCCTCAGAGGAGTTGTCCCGTGTCTCCGTGTTCTAATTATAAAATAATGTATGTTTAAAATTACTTGTATACTTTAAATTATAAAATGCACTTAAAATTCATTGATTTTAGTATAAAATTATTTTCTTAATATTGAAAATACAATGAATTCTACGACACATTCTTTTTCTTATTTTCCTTGCAGTTTTTCTTTCTTTCTTTCTTTTTTGATGGGTAAGATATATAAAATAAACATATATTAATTCTAAAAAAAGGTGTGAATAATTTTTATTATTTAGTGTTTATGAATTTAAAATATGTTTTATGTGATTTATAAGGTATATTAAAAGATGAACTTCTATATAAGGAATTTTCCATGTAACGAACTTTTTTCCGGGATTTAGCTACTTCGTTATATAGAGATCCTACTGTATTACCATCTAATAAGAGTTGAGGAACAACAAGGAATGGACAATGCTTTTTTTAATGAATAAACTGAATATTTATAGAGCATTAATAAAATATTCAATTTTTAATAATATATATATTAATAATATATATATTCAATATAAAATATTGAATATTTTATTAATGCTCTATAAATATTCAGTTTAGTTTAATGGTGAAGAAGGGAAACAATAATTTTGATTGAAAACATTTGGGAGAATAATGATTTATATTGCATAGGAATAGTTTGTTTGAAGACAGAAAAAAAGTTTAACTCTCCTTCATAGATAAATCTTTCATTAACTATTCTAAACATAGAATAAAACTTTGCACTTATTACACTCAATCATTACATCGGTATTTTAGCTTTGCTTATTCAAAGAATATAAAAAAAAATATGTAGCTGAAAGATAATGATAGGAAGTATAATGATCATCAAAAATGAAAGCTGAAGTATATATAGTCCTTACGATTTCATATTCAAATGAATATTATATTTCATGTCGAACAACCCTCCTCACAGACTCTTCAAGCATTAAAATTGGATCTTTTGGAAGAATGGGAAATACTGGGTCAGTTTTTTACCAATAGCCTCATTTAGAGAATAAGGGCACTTTATTATGCTTATGCAAGTTTTGCAAGTGTTTATATAACTGTACAAAGTGTCCTCGCTTCATATTAGACGAGCAAAGCAGAGTTGTGACTTATCCTTTTTTAATAAATGTTCTAGAATACATCTGAGCCTACATTTAAATCCTATGCTTTTCTTCATTACCATTTTCAGCATTACCGCATGAGGTATTAGTGTACCAAATTTCCATGCATTCAATGCCGAAATATCTCGCTTTTTATGATTGTAACCATAATTAAATGTGAATTCACTATATAGTAATTTTGTATGCAAATATAAAATTGACTAATTTTATCAGAGATAAATAACTTTCTTTTTTTAAAAAAAGAGAATATTGGTATAAAATGAGAATCGTGTTGTTAAAAGGATAATGAAGTCTCACGAGAGTTATCTTCTAACACAAGTAATATATATATAAAAAAAAATTTTAAAATCAATTTCTTCTTAGAACGACAAAGATATGTTTCATTTTAGCTACTTTTTATTAAATCGTTTCAATTAATGTAAATATTAACATTAATATCGTATTGTCATCCAAAACAATCGTGTATATAAAATTTCAGTTCAACTGAAGGCTTGAAAACGTGAGAAAAAAAATCTTTTAAAGTTTTGACCCACGTCGCCAAAAGGGTCGCTAAGTCACCAAAAATGATGTCAACGTGCATGTATTTTTAATTCTTTGAATTATTAGTTTTAATCAATTAATTTTAATTAATTGTAATTAAATTACTGTATTGCCATCTAAAACAATCATGTACATAAAATTTCAGCTCAATTGAGCTCTTTATTAACGATTGAAAATTCCAC
>BMAV01019903.1:166836-190858 GCA_019973955.1 Trichonephila inaurata madagascariensis
TATATATATATATATATATATATATATAATCTTATTCAAATTTCCAATCGTTTATAAAATAATTTTAATTCATCCACTGAAGTTCAAATACATTTTTTCAAACTTGTAGTGAATGACACTTGATATTAATACAGTTTTTTAAAATCTTAATTCATTAATTGAATTAAAATTGAATAAATAGTAAGCAACAAAAATAATAGCCCAACAGCATAATTAGGAAAAAAATCGTTCGTTGTGTCACTGTAGCGCAATGGATAGCGCGTTGGATTTCTAAGCCAAAGGTCATGGGTTCGAATTCCACTTGAGATGGCCTAATTTCGGAGAATGTGATTTCTTGTTTACTATGCTACTTAATTAGAATAATTAAATTAAATTAATAAATAAATATTTACAAAAAAATAGTCCAGCACCCTATATAGAAAGGAGAATGGAAAAATTGCAAGGAAAATCGCTTAATAAATTGCTACGTAATAGTGTTACTCTGTCCTATGTATATACATATTTATAATAATTGTAGTTATTTAAGAAAAAAACAACTGAAATAAAATTTTTCTTTTTTAACCTAAGTAGGAATTGAATTGAATTTCTTAAAATTATTATTTGTTCTGTATACTTTTAATTCCAATGAACAAGAATACATAAGTTAAGAAATTCAGTGAAAATTGCTTATATAACACAAAACTGAGGGGGGCTGCGAAATATTTTTTTCAGAATAAAAGATATTACAAAAAAAAAAAAAACCATATATTCCAAAAAACTGAGTTTATTAGAGTACAATTTATTTGCATAGATATGTATATATGTATGGATTTAATAAAGATCAATGAAATAAAAGTATTCACAAGAACTTAATAATATTCAATACTATATTTTCAAGTTTTTCGAAAAACAAAACTTTTATTGAAATTTGGGAAAATAATCTGATACTTTTTATTGCATTGTGTTTTTTAGCATGAAATTGTTAACAAATTATTCGATGTCGTTCATTTTGTTATTCATTTCGCTATTGGGGTGTGTGTCTGAATAACTTCGCATATTTTTCACGAACTGCATTATTCATTCATGGCTTTCATGAATTCCTCACAAGAAACTCACAGAGTCCGCATGCGGCCTTAAGGTTGCGGGTTGTACACCTCTGGTACATATGAAGAAAGTAGTCTTGTAATTTACATGAAATATACTTTATATATTATTTTTCAGAAATAGATTCCAATTGAATATTTTTATTGGAAAAACTCGAAGCAATTGCATAAAAATTGAAAAATTTTATTGCTGAAGCTTCAAACATTTTTTCTGCTTTTAAAGCATAAAAAAAACCATCAAAAAGAACAATATTTATTTACGAAATTGGTCCAATTCAGGCTCTTTTAGCTTTATTTGGGCTAAACATGTCTTTATTTTATTTCTAAGACCTACAAATTTAAATAAAGGGAAACCTATTTTTCAATGATATTTAAGTTACAGTGTAAATATTTGTCTGCATTATACATTCAAAACTAAACAAGTTTTTACTAATGAAAGAAAGGTAATATTTGTATCGGGTTTTTTTTTATCTGAGACATTTTAATTAATCATGTTTTTTGTCAAAAGAAAATTTGAAAGTATAAAAAAAAAACACGCTTAATTAAATTCAAAATTAATAAAAGGGATTCCTATATACTTTGATCTAATGTATATACAGAAATTAAATGATTAATTTTTTCTTTTAATATATAAAACATAATTAAAAATACTAAAAACTGTATGTGTTTGAAAAATTTTATTTTTTATAAATGCAATGAATAACTACATTGAATAGAGGAAAAAAATCAGGAACTGATTATATTTTAGCTTATTTTGTTGCTTAAAAAAAGTTCTGTTGAAAGAAATTCCTTCTTCGTCTTGTATTTAATGTTGGAAAAATATATTTGTGTCTATATAAAACTATTTATATAAAGCAAATTAAATAATTATTACTCAGTGATTTTATTAATTTACATTCCTAAAGAACATCCCTCCCCCAGTATTTGTTAATATATATTTATTTAATATATATTTGTTTAAATTAATTACTACGTCATCTACAATTATGTAAATAAAATCAAACAATGAAAAATATTATGATTAATTGTGACTTAAAGATTTTTAATGTTTAGATACTCATGAACTTGTAAGCAACAAGTAATATAAAAAAGAATTATCTCAGTTCCTGCTTAAGTCAACAAAAAAAATTTTATTTTAGTTACTTTTATTAATAGTTAAAATTATAATAAATGTGTATATACATATGACAGAATCACACTATTAAGTGACAAAATAAAAAGCGATTTTCCTTGCAATTTTCCTTTCTGTATAGGTGTTGGACTATTTTTTTTCGTTCGTTACTATTTATTCATTAATTAAATTTAATTATTCTAATAAACTACTATAGTAAAAAAATTACATTTTCAGAAATTAAGCCATCTCTGGTGGGACTCAAACCAACGACCTTCCTATTAGAAGTCCAACGCGCTATTTATTGTCTTACAGGGACACAACGAATGATTTTTCTTTCTATATATGCTGTTAGACGATTATTTTTATTTGTTATTATTTATTCCTTTTTTAATTTAATTAATAAATTAACATTTGAGAAAAAAAACTGTATTAACATCGTGTCACCCACTAAAATTTTAAGAAAATGTATTTGAATTTGAATGGATGAATAGAAAGAATTTTATTAACGATTGAAAATTTGAACAAGATATATATATAAATGGTTGTTTATATATATGAAATCGCATCACTCCAACTCCGTTCAACCGATGTCTATGAAAATTAGCCTGTATATGTATTTGTATGTGTAGAAGGTTTTTTTTTTTTTTTGCTATCCTCTTTGTTTCAGCTCCCCATCAGGTGGCGTTACAGCATATCAACTTCTGCACCGTTCAATCAATCGCCAAGTTGCCGACACAGTCGCCAAAAAGGATGTCAACTTGGCTCTATCGCCGATATTTCGCTATGTTTCTATGGAATCGTCATTATAATCTATGGAACGGCGTTGTTTGTGAATATTACAAATTTAGCATAAAATAAATACAGCAGAATGTAATATTAATGTATTACACACCCAGATATAAATTGCTGACAATCTTTTAAGCGTTCATTACACAAATGTGTAACAATGTGTTACTTTTTTGATGAGCAGAGATCAGCTTAGGAAGGTGTTTTCAAATTTGGACCTACATGAAAGTTACGGGCGTTATCAATAAAAAAAACCCTTTTTATCAGCTATTAGATCTACATACTTTAAATTTAACAAATAATGGTTTTTTGTGCAACTGAGTTATGTTTAATTTGCAATTCATGTAAAACTAATTCATTAAAAACTTCTTTATCCTTCTCTCTGTTCTATTTAATTTTTTAATTTACCCGTGTGAAGAACGGGTATACCAGCTGGTATATATATATAGGGAGAGAATGAACTAATTTTATAGTAATTGAAAAATGTAATTACAAGTCGCAACTTTAAATACACAGTATATATATATATATATAGCACACTTAAATTTAATTTTAATTCTAATTTTCTCTTAAATATATGAATATCATAGCTTTAAGTGATATGCATTTGACAAGGCATTTAAACTCATTCATGGTTGTAACATGATGCCATAAAACTGCGCGTTTTAAATAAATAAGCTCTGAACAATTTGGATAAATTTAGTATGCTTTAAACTTAGCATTTTAATTAATCAGATTATTTTTCCTACATCATATTAAGCAGATTCAAAATAAGTTGTTGAATAATTCAAGAGTTCTAAGCTTTAATGGGAATCCTTTAATAATAAACATTTAAATGCAATATTATAGCGATTATCAGAGATTTTATTAGGGAAACCAACAAGGAGTTCAGTTGGCAGTTTCCTTTCTTTAAAATATTAACTTCTAACATTTTTTATATACTATTAGACATCTAATCAGAACACATTTCTCCTTTCTTAATTTTCTGATGTATTATGACTACATTACAATATTGGAAAAACTTAATTGTATAAACTGAATTAAAATACTAAAAACTTTTGTTTAAAGTATTATGTAAATACCGTAAAATAGGTTTTACGCGAAAACGCTTGAGACGAAATATCAGTTAACACGAAATAATACAAAGGTCCCAACAAGCTACTAAATATTTTCATGTGTTTTTCTTCTCTAAACACGAAACAAAAATTACTTAACACGAAAAGATTCCCCTTCTGAGAATAAACAAAATACGGAAAACACCAGCCACGCAGGCGAGATTTAAGAGGGATGTGAAGTGAAAAAGAGATAGTTTCACATGTTTAATAAAAAGGAGGCTAACTTAGCTGTGAAATACTTACTTAATAGCTTCTGACACGAGCCAATTTGGTTTATCTTAGGTACTTTCGGCCTCACTCTTACAAAAGCAACACAAAAACATCGCAACTCACATCAGTTGGCTTTGGAATTCGGTGACGAGTACATTGCTGTATGAGAAAATTCCGGGAGTTTGGTTCGCGTTTTTTTTTTTTTTTTTCATCCTATTTTAGAAGAATTTTTTTATAAGCACAGTGGGAAAGAGCTCAGAGAGAAAGTAAACTTCTACTTCGTTAAAAGGAAGATGAAGCATCTTAAGGCTGTTAATCAAAAACAGAAGCTGAAAACGGAAACCTGTAAGGATTTTGGTATTAACAAATTTGCATTAACAACAATGTATTCATATATGTATATATATACATATATGTGTGTATAAATAAATGTACTCTAATAAACTTTATTTTGTTGAATATATATACTTAGTATAGTAAAATAAAATAAGAGACAAAATTGTACTTCCTACAAGGCTAAAAAAAAGAAATTGTATTCTTAGAAACATATCAAGAAAATGAATGGTGCAAAAGAATATTGTACTAAAATTGAATAAAAAACAGGAAACGGTGATGTAAAGCTATTAAAATTGAAGATACCAAAAGAGGCTTTGGACTAAAATGGAGACCTATTATGATTTCTAAAGCTGTCACTGAATTAGGCCAGCGAAATAAGGCTAAACAAGGCTTTATGGACCCATCTTCCCCGTACAGCAGAAATTTTCGACATAATAAAAAAAAACAGTGCCATTTTGAAAAATTAGGTATATATCTATCACGGATAGAACACCGTACATTAAATAATATATATATATATAGATATATATATAATATCCTTTAACATGAAAAAATATTTCAGTCCCCTCAGTTTCGTGTTAAATGATTTCCGCTGTATGTAAAAATTGATAACTCTACATCCTGAAAAGTTATTAATAAAATGTCTCATTCAAATGAAAAAAAAAATATTTAAAAAAAATATACTTTACAAAAACTTAAAAAAAATAATAATGCTATTGTATATCTTTCACATATAAAGCAGACATATAAGCAGGTCTCTAGTAAGTAACAGCTCAAAAGGGAAAGAACAACTATTTCATGAGGCAATGATTAACAAAAATACAACATGAAGGAAGCATTCAAATCGCGTACTATTTTCACCATGTATGCCGCAGTGGGATAGACCAAGATTGGTATTCCAGGGCAGATATTTTTCTTCTACACCTGTAGCGCCACACCAAAAAGCTCAATATAAAAGGAAAATAGAATGCGATTTTGAAGTAATGGAATTGCTTCTTCTTTGCTGTAGTGTATCTTGAGGAAGAATACTAGTGTTATTCCATCACGGCTCTGAATTCGATCCGAGAAGAAATTTCGTCTATAGAGAATGCGGATAATCCTTCTGGGAAATCGGTGATCGTGTTGGACGTAACCAAGCAACGGAGATCTGTAATCGATGGATGTAGGAGGAAACGTTTGATTGACAGCGTCCATTACACCATCCGCTTCTTCCAACTGGACGAGCATATTGAAATAATACCTAGGACTATATCACAACAAATACGCTCTGTAGCTCTACAATCAGTATCCGAGTGAATTATTAGAAGTACAGCAGAATGTCTCCAAGGCATCCATTGGTGTGATGGCAGTTTTTCTAAAACACGCTTATGTTTGCAATAATGTACTGAACGAAGGAACATATACAAATGACTGGCATGGCATTGTCTTTACAGATGAATCATACTACAGTAGAATCTGTTTTGGGGCGGTCCTTTTTTTGTGGGATATAATTTCTGTAGAATTTGTGTGATCTTTTTTCATGCGGTATATGAATTTCAACGGCTTTGGCACCAGTGTAATGTGTTCTATCAATGTATATTTATACACTTCAAGACGCTCAGTTCATTGGTTACAAAAAGTCTCTCGACAATGCACGTTCAATGACTTTCTCTCAACTCACTAGCAGCACGCTCTTGATTGAAGATGAAACTTTCAATGACAGTTACATTATCAATAATTTGATAAATAATGAAGAAGGGTAATAAGAACCGGATTTTTTGATAGTGGATAAAATATATGCAGATATCCAGCTTTCCAACAAATCGGTAAGGTCCTTTATTGAAATAGATACTAATTCCGAAAGTAATTTGTTCTAAAAAGAGCTTCAATCATTCTTATCTGTTTATAGTGACATTGGCAAGCAAATGCCCCATCGACAGCCGTCGCAAAATCATTTATCACTTACTTTATGGTGCCAAAAAAAATCAATTGAAATTGTATCTTCAAGTGACAAAAGCGATTTTGAACTAATCTTCACAGAAAGATGCGCGCTTTGGATTATGTTGAATAGCAATAAATTAGGCATGTGCATTTTGAAAATTTATCCGTGCATACAATGAGAAATCAAATGTTTTTAAAATGTCTTCATATGGAATTTAATTATATATTTTGTTTGGAAGTACTTTCTCATAAATTTCGTAAATAACTGACATATTTTTTAAGTGCGACTTTTTTTATGCGGTCCCACAAAAAAAATTTCTGTGGTATGTCGAGGAAGTTGTTAGTTATATGTAAGTATTTATAAAATAATCTCTCTTTGTATGCAGTCCCTATCTACCCCAGAAAATCACGTTTTACTGTACTACTTTCAATAGCTCTATGATCGAATTAGAGTGGAGATACCATAGAGGAAGTGTAACTGCTGCCCTAATCATCAATATACTGATCCTGCCCAGTAGGGTTTGGGATGGTATTGGTTTCGATTTCGTTACACTCCCCCCAGAGTATGCATTGTCGGTAAACGGTAAAAATATTAGTGAGAATCGTTACTCACAACCTCCATCGCCCAGTGAATTTATTACATAGCCATACATCCAAAAATTTTCATATTCTCTATGTATTTAAAATTCTCTAACTATTGCATTACTCTATCTTTATTCGATGATTAAGCATTTCACAGAAAAACTTAGGACCAAAAAAGAATTATATCTTCAAATGGGGATTTTCTAAATGATATCTCTTTAAGAGAGTGATTTTCGGCGTTATAGGCAGCTAAGGGGATTGTTAAACCGGTAGTTTAAATGGAACCCATCCAGCTTCATAACTTAGGGTACTTATTTGAAATCTGAAACTCATTAGAGAGCTAGCTCTCTTGATTTCTTTTTGATCAAGGAATTTTATGTCAGAATAAGGTATTCAGGATGAAATTAATACCCTAAAATTCAATATTAATTTAGTCTTATTATAAATAAAATATGAATATTTATATATACCAATTAATTTTATTATTAGTTATATGTATGAATAAATCCCGAAATGCATTAATTAAAATTTTACTTTTAGACTATTAGGTAGCTATAATTTTGATTAATATATTATAAATATTCATACTTCTATGTGTTATCTACCTAGCAGCACATTAGTATTCTTCATTACTCAATTCATAGATGGCGTGACTGTAGTTCTTGAATATATATTCAATGAGCTTTTTATACCATTATTATTATAATTAAAGACAATTACAGAAATGTGTTCTTATTATTATTTCTATAATTTTAGTTTCTGACTTCATATTTTTAGTTTATAAATAATTTAGTAAAAGTAATTTTATATACTTATTGCTAGTAGTACAATTTGTACTTCAATTTTCTACATTTGAGTACGCATTTGGATCATTGAATTTTTAGAATAACTTGTTTATTGCTCTTTGATTCATCGTGACCAAGGCATTTGTAAATGCATTTTTAGGTATGTTACCTTTTTATATCTTCAATCCATTATATTTCATAGGATTTCTTTTGGTATTTTTAAAAGAAACATGGAAAATTGACTGGTCATATGAATGGTTGAATCCCACTTTTATGTAAGTTGAAAAATTTTCCTTAGTCGGCATTTGCTTTTTAAGACTGCAGCATCAATCTTTTTCTGAATTTCCAATATCTCAATGATATTTTTTTTATGTTTAGTATTCAAATCATTTGAATATCTCGAGTAGAGTTTATTAAAAACTAAAAATATGAATAAAGAACTTTGTCCATATTGAGAGAAAAGCTTAACAAACTTCTTTTTAATGATAGTGCTCGTACGCAGCAAAGCAAAATATATATATATAAATACTGTGGATAGCTAACTTCTCTCTCCAATATATTAAAAACAAAATCATTATTTAAATCACGCATGTAATTCGCTTTACCTCTTATTATTGAACAATAGGATATCAACTACCACTTTTATACTAGAAAGTCAGTTTCCTCCTAGTTTGGTACTAGTTTTACTCCTATTATCTTTTTTTGTTTCCAACTTTTAAACAAATATTTTTGTTTCTGTTTACTTTATCTTACATAATAGAGTTTTTTTCAGCGATTGTATTATTTAAAATTGTTTGAAGAGTGGCTGGCTAGACATTTTCTTTCTACCTTGTAGAATATTTCAAGTAGTCTCCAGCCCCCAACAAGCGTGTGTGCTCGATAGTTTAATACCACTTTAGTATTTCATGCATATTTTAAACATCCCTGTCTGCTTGTACAAGAACTTTACCTATTCATCTTAATAATGCTTTGTCATTCAGTCTCCACGAGCTTTCGTTTTGCGCTTGCCATTACAGTAATTGCGGTTCTATGTCAAGTACTTTTGACCACAACTTAGCCGTAATAAATTGAATCGAATGCTTCAATGGATGACCAGGCATTCATTCACGCGTATCGACCTGAAATATTAAATTTAGCTTCCTTTTCTACATGGAAAGAGGTCTTTTCTTATTCAGTATAATTTGACTTTGTCCTGCTGCTATTTATACCCTCCATAATTTGCCATTTAATATTCATTTGGATGTGGATCTAATTGCCCGAGATATTTAGTTCGGGTTTTTTTTCTAAAACAAACGGTAATTACTATTATGGAATAACTAGATTCCAGTTATATTAATAGAAAATGAAGTCATTCATTGTCAGAAGTGTTTTAAATGTTAATTCCCTTCTGAGATAAAATCGTTTTATTTTTCACTAAACTCTTCAGATACTAATATTATATAGTGTAAAATATTAAATCACTAAAAATATTATTTAAAGTGCTATTTTTCTAAAACTATAAAAGGAAATTATTTGTATTAAAATCATAATTTGTTATTTTAAATATATTTGATTGAAGGCTTTCGTTTAAAAAAAAATACTCAATTATGGCTGAAAATTTACATAAAAGCAATTCACAGTACTTTTTTTTTATGAAATTATATTGAGAAAAATATTAAGTTACAAAATTAAGCTTTCATTAAAAAAATAATTATTTATGTATCAAATTTTTTATCATTAGCAAATAAAACAAGGTATAGAAACATTATTATAAGGAAATTAATAGAACACCTATTTAAGTAAATTTACATGGATTAAAAAATAATTTCATAAATAATACATTTTTGTAGTTTTCTAAAATTATGCTAAGACAGAAGTAACAAGTTTTTTTTAAATGAAAAATGTATAACGTTAGAATCTATAAAAAATTATTCAATTAAGTAAAAAAAAACCACACCTCTATCAATGATAAGTTTACAAGTAGTTAGTTATCACAATGCTTTTTAATATAATTCCTTTCTTAGGAATTCTAATAATGAATAATTTTAATTTTGTAACCTTTTTATCTTGGAATTCATTTCTAGTATTATTTAAAAATGATCGAGTCTTTGTACAGACTTTAAATATTTCGGAAATATTTTTTTTCCAGAAGAACCAAAAGATGATATAAATTTTTTTATTCAAAATAGGCATTTGAAACATATTATTCAAAATAGAGGAGATAAATTGCGCTAAAACGTTGTCTTTTGTACATAATTCAAAACAAATGTACCTGAATGAATTCTTTTAGTTCTGGGAACTTTTTTGAATAATTTCTTATAACTTCGATGGTTTTCCTCATAATGCATAATAAATTTGATCTCGAGTGTTTGATGCGTTTATAGTCAAAGAAAAGTATTCTCTATGCCATCGTTTGACAAACTTTCTTCATCGGGAACTTTTAAAACGAAGAAAATTTATACGCTCTTATTATACATATATATTATGTGCCTGTGTGTAACGAAAATCAAGTAATTTTGGTTATTTATTTTAAACTGTATGCATAAATTCAAATTAATTTTCAAATTTATGTTTTAAATGATTATTTAATGTGAAAAATAAGAGACAGTTTCTTTTTGAATAGTTGAAGATATCTCTCCCTCCCTCCAAAGTGTCTCATGCGCTTACGCGCATGCGTTTTTAAATCAGTACATTTATGAGGCTGAACTACCCAGATGCTTGTGAAACCAGACACATCGACCAACAAGAACGTCATGTCCCCGTGATGTACGATGAGAAATATTCTACTTCTGGCCTTAAGCATTTAATTTGGTTTTTTCCCTCTTAAATTCTTATTTCATTCGAAATCTTAGTTAACAAATCTTTTAAAACAGAACAAATGTTTTTATTTTTGATTTAAGATTATTTCAGTACTTAAATATTTAACAAACGTCAATAACCTTCATTGATTCAAATCAAAGTTCTTTACATATTTGAGCTTAATACGGTGAAAATCGCGTAACACGAAAATGTAGGGAATGAATATTTTTTTTTCGCGTTAAAGAACTTCATGTTAAAGAATATTGCGAAAAAAAAAAATAAATAAAATAAAAATAAAAAAAAAGAACACATATGCTACAAAAATTAAGCTTATCGTAATATACTTTATTAACATAGATATAAAGATATATATATATATATATATTTAATAAAAATCAATGAAACAAAAACATTCACATGACCTTAAGGAAATTTAATACAAGATTTTAAAATTTTTTTAAAAAATAAAACTGTTACTGACATTTTGAAAAATATTCTGTTATTTTTTGCATCGTTTTTTAGCATGATATTGTCAACAAATTGTTCGATATCGTCCATTTTGTTATTCATTTCACCATTGGAATGTGCGTCTAAATAACTCCGCATACTGTTCATGAAATTCCTCATTTCAAATGATGTGAGGACAGGAGCTGCATCATTCATTTCATTTTCATCATCGGAATCTGCATTAATATTGTTTTGGGGGCTTTGAACAAACATCAAAATGTCTTTGTCTGCAATAATTGGGGCTGTACAAACATTGTCATCATCTACTTCAATGAATTCTTATGATAGTACAATAGGACAGTCCAAACCGACTGGTGTTTTCTGTATTTTTCTCATTCCCAGAAGGGTAATCTCTTCGTGTTAACAGAAAAAAAGAATGTAAAATACATGAAAATGCATAGTAGTTTGTCGTGCAGTTGTATTATTTCATGTTAACCAATATTTCGTCTTATGCGTTTTCACGTTAAACGTATGTCACTGTAATTACTTTTCGGCTTTTATCAAAATTTGTTGAAAATTAGAACATTTCGTGTTGTAGGCATCTTTAGAAACAGAATGTCATAAATAAATGGTCTTCACTTCAGAACGAGAAGCGAAAAAAAAGAAAACTTTCTTGAATTAAGTAAAAATGAAGTCTCTTTAGCCGATGGTGCACGTTCGCGTTCTAAAGATCAGGTGGATTAACTTTGGCAATTTAGGACTGTTGGCACCTAAATTCGAAGTTTTATAATATCATTAGGAATGCAAGTCGCCTCTCTAAAAAACTGTGGATTGGCTCAAGGAAAAATTACTTCTTGAGGTGAATACTAAATGAAAATTTGTTCAAAACCTCATTATTTTGTTTCTTTGTGCTGTATAATGGGTTTTTAAAACATGTAAAACTTACGAAAATGGCAAAATGGAGCATATCATATGGATTCTGTTTTGAATTGTAGTGGATTATATATACATACTAACAATATAAGTTTAAATTTTGCTCTAGGTTAGAAAAATGGTTTGATGAAAATTGTGGAAAAAAAAGGAAATTTACTTTTATTCCTTTAAAAAGTATATCATTATTCTTATAAAAGGTGAAGAAAAAAATTTTGCGAATAGTAATTAAATAAAAAGTGCTAAAATTTAAAGTGAGAAAAAATAAGTTATTCGTGAATTATTGGCTAAAGCCGTGTTAAAAAAAAAAAGGGCAGATCTGAAACTATTGCTCAAAAAAGTGAAACCAATATGGATAATTAACAAAATTTGTTGTAAATGAACAATTTAAATATTTGTGTGGACTTCTTGGTACTTAATGTTTTAAATTTCAGATTTCAAAAATATTCTTCAAAGCGGTCAGATAATTTCTACACAGACATGACTAAAACTAAATGATCGAAAGTGTAAACGAAACATTTATATATTTTAATGACCATTTGTCAGATATTTTAACGTATTTTCATTCTATGTAGTTAGAATAAAGTATTGTTACACAAATTGTAGTAGTATTTCTTAATATTTTGACAAAATTGATCAATTAGTTAATCAAGCATAACACGCATGCGTAGAAAATGAAATATTATGAGATATTACGTTAATTCAAAGGAAAAACAAATGTGCATGAAAATGTAAATGCTTTTGTTAGAACTAAATTTTGAATGCATCACAATTTCAATTTGAAACATTTTATTTCAAAATTGAGTGTATTGTGGAGTTTAGATCTCTATCTAGTACATAATTTACGTTGCTTTCTTTTTAAATGTTTACTACACTACTACCTGCCATACTATGAGGTATAGGTATCTTTTGTCAGGAATGTCATAAGACTTTTGAGGCTCTGGGCACCTACACAAAAATCGACCTGGGCCCTTACATAAATGTAGGCCACACCTATGACCCTTAAAAGTGGACAGTATATAGAATACGTTGCTAAATAATCGTTCAACCCCGAAACAAATAAAAGCGCATGACTTACAATTCCACAAACCGACTTGACCGACTACCGCTTTTTGACACAATGAGTAATGATGGATGATGGTATATGGAGGTAGGCTTAGGCCTATGCATGGACGATGGTATATGGAGGTACGCTTAGGCCTATGCGTGGACGATGGTCATCACATGTAGCCAGTTAACGTATCGTCCGAATTTCTCAATTTTCTGTACAACCGGTAAAACCCACTTGACCGTTGAAATTACAGTCAAACCTCTATATAACGAAGTCGCTAAATCCCGGGAAAAAGTTCGTTATATAGAGGTTCTTCTTTTACTATACTTTACAAACCAGATAAAACAAATTTTAAATTCATAAGCACTATATATTAAAAAAAGTCATTATTCACACCTTTTTTGAATTATTATATGTTTATTTTATATATCCTACCCATCAAAAAAGAAAGAAAGAAAGAAAAACTGCAAGAAAAACAAGAAAAAAGAATGTCGAAGAATTCACTGTGCATTTTCCTTATTAAGAAAATAATTTTATACTAAAATTAAGGAATTTTAAGAACATTTATAATTTAAAGTATACAAGCAATATTAAACGTACATTATTTTATAATTAGAACACGGGGACACGGGACAACTCTACTGAGGGTGAAAGAGGATGTTTCTAGTGAACTGGATAATGGGGATTAAAGGTTGCACTTCTTGGATGAAAAAAACGTCCACAATACTATTACTCTCAGCGAGTTAGGATCTAATAAAACCAGAGTTCAAGATTTATGGTCACCATAAAATGTGTTAAAAAGAGAATAACACTTGACATTTTTTCAGAAATACTTTAAAAAAAGATAGAACAAAAACTGAATCACAAAAGATAAAGTTCGTTGTATAGAAAATGCACTTCATTATAGAGAGGTTATTTTACGAAGAAAATCGTGAAATGTTCAAGGTTGCAGGAAAAAAATTCGCTATATAGATGAATTTGCAATATAGAGGCTCGACTGTGTTTTACTTATGATCTTATTAAAACTGAGTCGAGAACGAGATGAGACCCCCATTTTGGCCGCGGCCCTGGGCCCATTTGGCCCATGCCTTAACGACCCTGTTTATAGTATACCTATGTCCGGATATTTATTAAAATTAATTAAAAGAAGCATTTTTACTCCTTGCTATTTTTAAGTATCAACAAATGGTGTTTTTGTTCTTATTTTATATATTTTGTTTCAAAAGTTTTAAAGAATTTCTTTGTACCGGAAGTATGCTATATGACAGGGATTAGCAACTCTTTTGGATTGAAGGCCACTTTCCAGAAGTGGAGAATACCGGTGAGTGAGAGTGTGGGTTATATTAACGTCGCACTATAAAGCTGTACTCTGGCTATTGGCGACGGACTTCTTAATTTTAAACCATGACCAAGAGACGAGGGTGACGCTGCAGTTGGCAACTCCATCTTCTGACTTCCCCACCACACCAACGGGAGGCCATTTGATTCTCGATTAACGTGAATCTTCCCCCTCTACACGGCGGATCTCCTGGGTATACTCGAATGCCGCACTTTTTTAAAATGATTGCATTCATTAGTTTACTTTGTATTTCAAAAAAAGGTATAAATTGTACCATAAATTTAATAAATATGTTAAATAAAATAGTGGCAGTTATATTCAATTTATTTACCGTGCTTATTTCATATAATCTATTTAATAAAGTCAATTTGATTTTAGAATCAGTTTAATAAGTCAAAAATATACCCCATAATAATTTTTTACATTTTTTTTTTTCAAATCAAGTGGGAGATTGCTTTTTGAAATTCTCATCACACCGTACAAGTTAATGGCAGCCAACTTGCGTTTATATTTATACTAGTTGATCTTCATGTATATATAAAAAAAACTTTGCTGACAAATATATGTTAACCATTAGGTAACAATTTCTGTCACTTTTTTTTTATTATTATTTTCTTGGTGGGTCACAGAAAAACTCTTTGCAACTACATATGGCCCACGGGCCGTTAGACGCCTGCCCCTGCAGTATCATAAAGCAAAGTTTAATGGTATCAATCAAAGGTAAACTGTAGTGTTTGACATATAAATAGAAACAAACAAACTCCGAATCACTTCAGATTTACTAATCAAATATGATGGTACTTCTTTACAATATGCGAAAAACATTGTTACGTAGATCCGGGTTCGAGGATTTTATGCAAAACAATCTCAAAGAAAATAAACAGTTCTTCAAGAGCGATGCGAGTTTATTATCAAAAATCCAATCCTTTAAATTCAGAATTAAGCAGCAATATTCACAGAGTAAATCTCCGAAGGTCTTCACACCTTCAACAGCAATCAAACACAATCATCAGTGTTTAAAAATACACGTAAGTAAAAAATTATTCACAAGCACAGCCGAGCTAATTGCTAGTCAAAACAATGCTCACTACTCGCTGATTTAATGAAGGCTGCATCTCGTTCCGGCAGGCATCTCTATTTATAGGCGCGGCAGAAACTTCCAGAGATATAACCTCTCGTGTCATAGAGCGTGACGTTAAAAAAATTTCTAGAAGAATCCAGAGGGCTCCGAACTCGCCAACATGGTCACCAAAGTTTCCAACTTGGTAGCCAAAAATGATGCCAACTTGGCTCTACCGCCAAGACTTCGCCAAATTCTCATTGAATCGCCATTATAACGTAAGCGGTGGCATTGCTTATGAATAGTACAATTTTAACATAAAATAAATATAACAGATAAATGCATTAAACATCCAAATACAAATTGTTTACACTATTTTTACAAAATTCGTAACAATATTATAATTTACTTTTAATTAAACTACTCAAAACTTACACAAAATATTCATTATACTTAGTTTTTATTAAGAAACGGGATGGAAAAGGGATGGCCAACCTGCGGTATGCGTGCCACAGTGTGGCACGGTTGACGTGTAGAAGTGGCACGCGAAGATTTAATGGAAAATTATAAATTTTAACAAAACATAATTATTAATTCTTTTACTGTTTTATTGAAGATGGTCTTCTCACAGACAAAACAAAGCATCAAAATTTATTTTAAATACACTTAATTAAATTACAATAGAAAATTATAAATAGACAACACTCCTTCAACTTTGTGAGCATTGGTATTCCAAAGAAAGTGCATTTGTGAGATTCTGGAATTAGAGGGAAAGTGTTTTAAAATATAATATGTGGAAGGAAACAATGAATTATGCCTAGTGAGTTCTAGCTTCTCAAGAATGAAGGTTAGACTTTGAGATTTAGCTATTGTTACCCATACTGTAAGACATTTAAATAATTTAAATTTAAGGTATCCGACTACGTTTGGAGAGAGGCAGAGCATAAATGGATAATTTTCATGATATTTAGTGTCACTTAGATTAGAATACATGTATAAAATTGTTTTAAGAACATTGCGACAAAAAAAATTATTTAAATACAACATTTCGGCAAAAAATGAACTTAGAATAACCTTTTTTCAAAATGTTCTCCTTTTGTGAAAAATGCTTCTATTATAATAATATTTTGCCTCAGACCTCTGTACAGAGTTTCAACTAGGAATTTTGAAAAATTCACATTATTTTCAGAGTTACAAACCATTGAAATAATTATCGGCGTTTTTTTCTTAAAATTTCTCCCCTCTATTGTCGTAAAACATGGATAAACCCACTTCTAAAATATATATTTCAAAAATTCTAGTTAAGCCTCTGTACAGAGTTCTGAGCTATAGACAGGCAAAATATTATTATAATAGAAGTATTTTTCACAAAAGGAGAATGTTTTGAGAATCGGTCATTCTATGTTCATTTTTTGTCAAAATATTGTAGTTAAATAATTTTTTATTGTAATACTATTCTTAAAACAATTTTATATACATTTTCCAATCTAAGTGACACTAAATATCATAAATATTACCCATTTATACGCTTTTGCAAAATCATGGTTCCGAACGTAGTCGGATACCTTAAGATTCCAACGAAAGATTGTTTTTTCCAATCCTGAGTGATAATATATCTTCTTTTGTGCCTTTTTTATATGAACTTCACAGAAAAAAAAAAGAAACCTGTGTACACCTAATATAACCCGATTTTGTTAGCTTCTTAGAAAACTAATCCTAATGTAAAAAAATCTCTACAAATTTAATACTTAATAAAAAATCTAAAAATTGAAAAACCACATTAAGAAAGTACCGACTGTTTAATAATTATTTAGAATTAAATCTTCTGGTTGCTCATTTTTATTTTATACTTAACCTAACTGATTGAAACTGAAGAAAAAAAAAATAGAAATAAATCTTAGGTTTGTACTTTTGTATTATTTATTATATATATATATATATATATTTTAATTTCCACCATTTAAACTTGCATAATGTATGTTCTATTTGAGTAAAAATTCTACAATTTTTCATCTTTTCATACTCTTTTGTTTGTAAGAAAAGTTTGAAGTGGCTCGGGTAATTTTTTTATCACATAGCAGCACTTTACTCAAAAAGGTTGACCACCTCTGGCATAGAATTACGAGAAAGATCTATCAAATGATTATATAAGAACATTTACACAAAATTAGTAAAAAGCAACAATATCTATCTATTTAAAAGCGAAAACAATAACACTAGTTTAAAATTTCCCTTTAAGAAATTCAAATATTTGATACTTGTTTCGTTTCATGAATCAAACAAATGTATGGATTTCCTGTGTTATCTTTTGTCAATTTCCTTCTGATTCTCAATATTAAATGTAAATTGCATTAAGAACTCGCTTAAGTTAGAAGCAAGGATAAAGCATTCTCACTGAGGGGGTTGAAGAGCAAATATGTCCGCTTCCCCCCCCCCCCCCTCATCACCCGTATTATATTTCTAAACGAAGGAAAGTTGTCCTAAATGTCCTGCCTCACCAAAAAGAGCGGATCGATCCGCAGGAGGATCAATTAAATCTCGGAATTCTGGAGATGGAGTTGAGTTGGAAATTAATTTGAATTCCGAACAACTAAACTAATTTAAGTCATACTTTGACTCAAAAGAATTCCGGGTCTTTATTGTTTTGAAAAGAGAGCGTTTTATTTGATTTTGGACCTCGCAGCGGACAAGCGAGTGAAAGAATTTTGATTAAAAATAGAGTAATAACTGAATTCTGGGTTCGTAATTAGTGTATAAACAATAGTTTTTTTAATGAATTATAGGGGAAAAATCCAATAACGTACATTTTATTTTGCAAAAGCGGTCATTTATGATTTGATAATCCGCTATGTATTCCAACTAATTAATTGCTTTCCATTCTTAAAACATTGCTTTTTTGGCTCTTTGGAGCTATTAATATTTTTAAAATATCAATTAAAATATATGTGTTTTTTTCATAATTTTGAGGCATATGTAAGCTTTGTTACATAAAGCACAAAATAAGACTAGATACTTAATGACAAATATCTTTTGTACAAGACAGCGGGATATCAAAATATTCTAATTAACTTTCGGGTTTTAATTAGGAATTGACTTTCAGAAGTTTCAAAGTTTTTATATCGTAGCGAATTCAGATGATAGAATTTGTTCCTCTTGATTATTTTAAGGAGACAATATGTAACTTGTATAAAATCAAGATAAACTTTATAAATTACGGAAAAATAATTAAAACTTCCTTAACGAAATTAATTCGATGAAATTTTAATTGCGGTTCTTAGAGATATAAATAGATGTTGTTCAAAATTATTTTTATATTTCACTCGATGTTCTTAAAGACATTCATTATTATTACAGAACTATCTCAAATAACGTAAAGAGAAACTGTTTTAAAATTCTAAACTAAACTCGAAACAAAGAAGACTTTTTTTCTGAAACTCCAAAGAATTTCTGACATCTTATATGAACTGTACTTAAAACTCAGAAATTTCAAACAATACGAATAAAATTTCGTTTATTATACTTTCATTAAAACATTGCAGGCAAATACAGATTTAATAACTATAAATATCGGATTCAATGACTGTCAGAAAAAATAATTTGAGATGTGTAAATTTCTTCTTTGTGAAATATATCTGAGCAAATCAAAATATTTTAATGAACTATAATCATTACGTATTTAATTATTATAGAAACGAAATATTTGTGCATATTTGATAATTGAAGCATTGACTTTCTAAATAACCCAAAACGTGGTACATTTTATAGAAAGGTCTAAAATTATTTACTCTATCTTTAAGGTATCCGACTACGTTCGGAACCGTAATTTTAAAAAGGCACATAAATGGATAATTTTCATCATATTTACTGTCACTTAGATTAGAATACACGTAAAAAATTATTTTAAGGACATTTTGACTAAAAAAATTATTTGAATACAATATTTTGACAGAAAATGAACATAGAATGAAAAATTTTAAAAATATTCCCCTTTTGTGAAAAATGCTTCTATTATAATAATATTCTGCCTGTATATAGCTCAGACCGTTGTACAGAGGCTCAAGCATGAGTTTTGAATAATTCACATTATTTTCATAGTTACAACTATTTTAAATAATTATCGTTTTTTTTTTCTTAAAATTTCACCCCTGTGTTTTCGTAAAACATAGATAAACCCACTTCTAAGTTATATATTTCAAAAATTCTACTTGAGCCTCTGTACAGAGGTCTAAGCTATATACAGGCAAAATATTATTATAATAGAAGCGAGTTTAACAAAAGGAGAATATTTTGAAAATTGTTCATTCTATGTTCATTTTCTGTCAAAATATTGTACTTAAGTAATTTTTATTGCAATAATATTCTTAAAGCAATGTTATATACATTTTGTAATATAAGTGACACTAAATATCATAAATATTATCCATTTATACGCTTTTGCAAAATCACGGTTCCGAACGTAGTCGGATACCTTAAAAGGATTCTAAATATTTGTCTTTCTATATGCATTTCAATATGCATAAAAATCAGAAAATTAGTTATAATAGTTAGTTATATCATATCAAGCGTATAATTACGAGACACGAGATAATGTATGTATCAGGATGTCACGCGTGCCCTATTTAGAGGCAAATCAACAGCTATTTGAAATCATTGAATGTCATTGTCGGAGAGATTTAACTTCGCAGAAATTTGTATGTGTGCTCTGTTTTTCCTTTTTGTTCTACATATCTATGTAAAAAAAATATTTTCTTCCATTAACAATATTTTGACTCAGCAAAAAAACTGATAAACAAATGTATGTTCACACTTGTGTCGAATTGAAAAGCATAAATTATACCTTTTGATTTATGCTATGAAGTAGAACTGTACACACAGAGACGAGGATTGCTTAAAAATATTTCTGTTATTCAACTGTATTAAGAAGGAGTTTTTTATTTTAATATTTTATGCTGTTTATTTCTTACTATATTAAATACGTATAAAGATACATAATATTTGTGTAAGATTTAATTTTTAATTTATGTTGAAGGAATAGTTTTACTTATAATGTTCATCATTTAAAGGCTCTAAATCTATATTATTGACCTCTTTTCTCTTACTCTGCTTGCGTTATCGCGGGAATCGAATTGTGTCAAATATTTCCTACAGCAGCGTTTCTCAAGCTGTGGGGCGCACCCCCCTAGAGGGGCGTGATAACTTAACGAGGGGGGCTCGATCATATTGAAAATTCGAAAACAAAAGATTATTTTAAAATATATATATGTATATATATATATATATATATATATATATATATATATTTACTGAAAGTAAGCAAACAAAATACATTCCGAAAAAAATACACATTTACATTGACATAACATTTATAAATGTATCAGTACTGCACAAAGTATTTTCAATTTTTTTCACAATACTAAGTTAAGAACAACAGTAATAATTACCAGTGATCTGATGGGCTTGCCAAATTAACACTTATTTTTGATAATTTGTACTTTTTAGATTTAATTCCCTTACTGCCGATTTAAAGTTACGCGATTCGCTCCCCAATGGCATCATTTTCCACGCAGACACGTGCATGAGATGTATTGAGGGGCGGGACAATTCGCAATAAGCAAATTCTCTGAAATAAGTAAATTCTTTTCAAACACTGACAATGTCCTTTTATTGCATTTCAAACCTTTTGGAATTTTTCTATGGATAACAGTGCCCAGAAAAAATTGTACTTCGGAAAGGCGTGTATATACGTCCGGGGCAATTGACGCTTTTGATGAGCAAGACATTTATATACGCCGGTGACAATTAAGAGGTTAAAGTCGTATCGTAGCTTTTGCTTTAAAGTATAGTATCATTGAATTCAATACATTTTTATTCATTGGAAGGGGGGCGCGATGGAAACTGATTTAATATTGGGTCTCAAGCATTGAAAGTTTGAGAAGCACTGTCCTACAGTGTACCACCCTGAATATTTTTGGTAGATTGGCTTAGCACGCCACAACTTTAACGTACCCCTTGTGTATATATATACACACATGTATATATTATGTAATAATTCCCTCTAACATACTTTCAATTAACTCTTCTTAATGATCTATAAATAATCTTTTTTTAATTCTTAGGTTTAAAAATAAACATTGTAATCTTAATCGTAATCGGTTGAACGAAATCCGTATTCCGCGCATTCTAGCCAATCAGAATTACTATTACGTAATAATCACGCGCTTGTGCACTGTTGGTACATAAACATAAAATCTGATGTAATCGCGCGCTTTCTCTGCTTGTCGCCATAATGTAAGATTGTAAATACTTGCTGCTTTCTTTATCTTTGTGTTGTGTCCTCCAAAATGCCGCTGTCTATTCAATGTGAACAGGTAACATAATTGTGCTTTAATCTGCTGATGTGTGCTCATAATAAAAGAGGTAAAGCTATTCTGAAGACGTCGTTTTCATCTAAAATGATAATCATATACACCGGCCAACAATATTTCAATCTATTTCATATATATATATATATGTTTGATTAAAGATGATTAAGTGGTCGCAGCAGAAAAAAATAAAGAGGCTTGTAATAGCCAAAATACAAAAGAGGTAATTATTCAAATATCAAGTCCTTATATACAAGGAAGAACAGGACTACGTATTATAATAGAAGAATTATAAAAAATACAGTCACGCGTTTAGGCGAAAGGAATAATTATTTATTTGTAGAAATGACATTATGCTTAAGGAATATTAAATCCCTATTAGAATGGTGCATGAAAACAACTAGTGATCTATTTCTTGGAATCGCCAATAAATCTATTAAATATTCAAGGACTAAAGAGAATCAGTAATAAATATACCAACAAAATGTTTTTAATGCTTTAGAAAAAGATAAATTGAGACTCGTTTCGAAATAGGGCTTTAATGATTAGGAATTAGATGTTATAAATAAACGAGATTCGAATTATGAGTAGATATCAATTTAAGTTACTACACACACACACGCACGCACACACACACACACACATATGTGTATATATATATATATATATATATTGACTGTAATGAGACTTAGCTCTTATGCGCTTAAAATTTACTTCCATACAAATGAACTCATTATAACTTACTAGGTTTTCGTTATGCATTTTTGGAATTGATAACATTTCTAAGCTGGTGTAGCAGTTATCTTCAATTTTCGGTAAGTAGAAATTTTTTATTTTTATTTATTTATTTTTGACGAACATATTTATCGCTATATCCGACATACAACGCTCACCTATATTTTCAAGCTGCATTTTTTTAATTCTAAGGTATATTCTCCGAATAACGCGCATCCCCTTTTTTACGAAAAAATCTGAAATGTTAGTATACATTACTTTTACTTTTTAAGATCATTTATTCGAGGTATTATCCGAGACTTTTGAAAAAAATAGATTACTTCTAGAATTACAATTATTATAGCTCATAAAGTATGTAATTTCTCTTAAATAAACAGTATTTCGATATGTGTAGTGGTAAAAAAAATTATGCACATATTTTTTGTTGTTTTTAAAGCTATAATTTTTACATCTGGCGTATAACGCGCAAACTTAAATTTCGATCTTGTTTTCTGTGTTAAAGGTGCGCTTTATACGCCGGATTTTACGGTAATTGCACAATCAAGGAATTGAAAGGAAATAAAGCACATTGGACTATGAATGGAAAAGTAGTATTCCGATAAAAAATACAGTCCTTTAGTATAGTTGTTCAAAACCCCCAGGCCGCTGACCGGTACTGGTCCGTTGATCAAATGGTACTGGTCCACTCAAGGAACATTAAATTATTCCTATTTTATTTTGGTGAATTTTTCTCGGGTTTGAGTGATTTTCCATCGAAATCACTTTACATTCCTCGTTAAATCACCTAATATTAGTTTTTGGTTCAACTGTATTTTATTCTGAATGCATATTTAGATACAATTAAAATTATTGTATTTCGAGTTGCGTAATTATATTAAAAATTTATTGTAATAAAATTACTCCTTGCAGTCATGCAAAATGTTCTTACGAGAACCTGAGATACAACATTTCGAAATACAGAGCAGTAATAAACGTTACAAATATAATGGAATTGATAAAGGCAAATTATACGAAAACCACAATTAAAGATACCGAAATGTAATTAGTAAGCAGCGATATATCATGTCTCACAAGATACTATGTAATGCCTTGGTGGCATGGGAGAAATACTTGGAATAATCTGTACCATTTTCTCTGCACTGCAAATGTTTAGTTATAGAATGTGGAATGTATGAATAGCAATGCAATAAACATCTAAAATTATGCGCCAGGAATCTCTGATGCAGGACGACTCAGGTGCAATTGTTTCATTTTCTGAAAACATTCTGGTACATATCAGATGTATAGCACTGGTGAAACTTTTTATCCTTTGCCCATAAATTTCATTATTTACTCCTTTTTTCTTCAATTCCTACTATTACTCCACTCTCTCCATATATATATATATGTA
>BMAV01019903.1:195905-228426 GCA_019973955.1 Trichonephila inaurata madagascariensis
CCCCCCCCCAATACATCACATACGTTTATCTACGTGGAAAACGGTTGGTCTTAAGAAGCGAATCGATTAACTTTTAATCGGAAGTTATGGGAAAAATTATAAACCGGACAAATTATTAAGATAAGTGTTAATTTTTGTGTTTAATTACATATATGATAAGCCCATGGGTTCACTGGTAAATAATAAACTTTTTCTTAAATTAGGATTGTTAAATTAAGTATAAAATGCATTGTGTAGCACTGATACATTTATAAATATATCAGTGTAAATGAGTATTTTATTTTTTATTATGTCAGAATGCGTTTTGTTTGTCTACTTTCAGTAAATTAATAATTTTTTAAATAATCTTTTGTTTTTGACTTTTCAATATGCTCGCGCCCCCCCTTGTAGAGTTGATACTCCCCCCCAAGGGGGGCGTGCCCCACAGTTTGAAAAACGCTGAATTAAATTGATACAATTAACCAGCAAGTACGATACGAGCGGAGAGCGGAGAAGAGCGAGCATTGGCATTGTAATCCATTATCAAAATAGCATTTGAATACTAGGTTCATGATCCTTGTTTGTCTATCTAAAAAATTTCATACAAACATTCATGAATAATAGCATGTTGAGATGCGAACAAGTAATATAAAAAAAAAAAAGTTTTTTAAGTCAATTCCTACTTAGATCAACAAAGAAATTTTTTATTTTAGCTACTTTTTATGTAATAGTTACAATGAATATAAATATGTATATACATAGGACAGAATCACAGTATTAAGTGGTAAGTAATTTTCGTTAAATATCATTAAAGTATTGTATTGTCATCCAAAACAATCGTGCATATAAAATTTCAGTTCAACTAAACGCTTTAAAACGTGTGAAAAAGAATCATTTAAAGTTTTGACCCGAGTCGCTAAAAATGAAACCAACGGGGCTGTATCTGTAATTCCTTAAATAATTAGTTTCAGTCAATTAATTTTAATTAATTACAATTAAATTATCGTATTTTTATCCCAAACACAATAGTGTATAGGAAACTTCAGCTCAAATGAGCGGTTTTTAAAATGTGAGGAAAAAACCTTTTCAAGTTTTGACACGTCGCCAAAAGGGTCACTAAGTCACCAAAAATGATGCCAACGTGGCTGTATTTGTAATTCTTTGAATAATTAGTTTTAATCAATTAATTTTTATTAATTATAATTAAATTAGTGTATTGTCATCCAAAATAATCATGTATATAAAAATTTCAGCTCACTTGAGAGCTTTAAAATTATTTTATTAACAATTGAAAATTTCACCAAGATAAATAAATATATAGGGAGTGTGAGCTAATAGTAGGAATTGGAAAAATATAGCTCAGACTGATATTTTTCTTAAGAAATCATCTAGTTCATTCAACTGAATTAAATCTGCCTTCTACAAATAGTTTCATGCAAAGCTGAAACAGAAAAGTACTAGTGAACATCAAAACAGGAAATTGAGAAGCTATGTACATATAATGAGAATAATTACATGGGGGGAGGGTTGACGTTAAGTTAGAAATATTGATAAGTGGGTAACAGTAACAAAATGATTGGAGATATGACAAACCGAAATAAACATATATATTATTTTTACGGTTAAGTACCAGTTTGAAGTTCTGAACTAAATCAATTTCTGATGTTGATGAACACCACATATTTCAGAAAAAAATCGTAACTGCACTTACTTTCTTTTTATACTCTGAATAAACTTATTTAAGATTAATTATCCCTTAAGGTATTCGACTACGTTTGGAACCGTGATTTTAAAAAAGCGCATAAATGGATAATTTTCATGATATGTAGTGTAAGTTAGATTAGAATACATGTATAAATAGTTTTAAGAGGAGACATTTTGACAAAAAAAATTATTTAAATACAATATTTTCGCAAAAAATAAACTTAGAATAACCTTTTTTCAAAATGTTCTCCTTTTGTGAAAAACGCTTTTATTATAACAATATTTTGCATGTATATAGCTCAGACCTCTGTACAGAGGCTCAACTATGATTTTTGAAAAATTCACATTATTTTCAGAGTTACAACCCATTGAAATAATTATCGACGTTTTTTTATTAAAATGTATCCCCTCTGTTGTGTCGTAAAACATGGATAACCCCACTTCTGTTATATATTTCAAAAATTTTAGTTAAGCCTCTGTAAAGAGGTCTGAGCGATATACAGGCGAAATATTATTATAATAGAAGCATTTTTCACAAAAGGAGAATATTTTAAAAAGGGGCCATTCTATGTTCATTTTTAGTCAAAATATTGTACTTAATTAATTTTTTATTGGAATACTATTCTTAAAACAATTTTATATGCATTTTCTTATCTAAGTGACACTAAATATCATAAATATTATCCATTTATACGCTTTTGCAAAATCACGGTTCCGAACGTAGTCGGATACCTAAAATTAAAATTGAATATTCACAATAATGTTTTTGTCTGAATTTTCTTTTACTTCAGAAATTTAAATAATTAGAAGTAATTTTGAAACTCTAGTTAGACTCCTTGTGTGTCGACAAGTATAACACAAGGCTTACAAACGTAAGTCAATACTCAATCAATAGTGATAGGAAGTTACATGTAAAAGGATAGAAGCACAAATGGGAATCAAAAGGGGGGAAAAACTGATGCAAATACAATAAATACTGAATAAAATACAAGACTGCTCCCATGCAAACGGAGATAGTCAATAATTAAAATTATACAATGGGGAAGATTAGAAAACATGATCATAATAAAATTTTCAAAATACAAATACATAAAGCATACATACACACAGGCACACATGTAGAAAAAAATATATATACACACACACACATATATATACACATATACATATACACATATACACACACTTCGAGAAGTATTTTTGAAATATTATTATTTATTAGAAGTCTTACCAATTGAATTAAAAAAAAACTGTAATTATAAATTGAGCCTACTGAAATGTTATTTGAAATATCTGAAGAATTATTGAATTATTTTTAATTCTATAAATATATTTGCCAATTCCTGCCCTAATACTATAAGTTACTTAACTGTAATGAACAACATCAAGATTGAGACTTATTTATACGGAGCTATAAAAATGGGAAATTATTTAAAACATTATTTAATTATAATGGTTACGAATTCAAAGTTGTTTAAGAGATTTACTTTATTTAAATTATGAAAGTTCAAAAAAGAATGTCTTTTTCTAAGTTACCAGGATTTTTCAAGTAAAGCTTTCCGGATTAATCCAGTTAAGCTCTTGGAACGCTTTATAAAATGAGAGGAAAAGAAATATGCTTAAAAATCTTGAGTTTTATAGTTAATTATATCATAGTTAAATATCTAATACTTATTTTTATCAAATAAAAAGTTAGATTTATTATAAAAAAGGTGAAATACATATTCTCTTCAATCTCTTGCAAATTAAATATAGTGTTATGCAATATATTTCGAAAAAATTAAATATAATCTTTATGTTTAGTTAAGAGGAAACCAATTACTTCTATAGAATGAAAGGAAGTCGATATTTTTAAAATTATTTTTCTGATTCAATTAAACAATGAGAATTTCTTCGACATATTCTTATAATAAGTTACATCATCCAGTCATTTTTGTTAATTATAAAATTTTAATATTATTAAAACTGTAACTTTAAAATTATGTTGAATATTGCAACTTCATGATTAGCATTGTAAAACTGATGAATACTTTTATAATGGAATAAGTAAAATATTAATAAAACTTTTTCTCTCATAATTAATTTATATCTATATAATTTCCCCTCAAGGCAATGCAGTATCATTTTATAGTATTAAGGGTAATTTTTTATAATATCGACGGCAATTTTTAGTTGAGTAATCAAAACAAATATGGGTACAATTTCCGTTTTGCAGGCGCAAATCTCGCCAAGTTGGTGTTATTGGCGACAACACACAGTATACACACAAAAAAAATATTCATAAATAATCGTTCTAATATGTTTTTAATCCATTGTATATATATTTAGAGAAAGACGTTATACTGCGATACAAAAAGACCGCAACTTGTTTTGAAACTGTGGTAATAAAAGGTCATGTAAAAGAATATTCCGTTTGACTTCGGTTGTATCATTTTTGCGATCGTGTCACCTGCCCCGGCGAAATGGAAAAATACGCAAAAATGATACTTAACAAATATTGAAGACACCGACATATTAAATTATTAGTTAAATAACAATGAAAATATTTTAAATATTACTAAAAAGTTTCACTGATGAAATTATATTTTTTTCCTATTAAAATATATATGTTACAAATTTATGAAACGAATTTTCTTTTCTTACTAACATACAGGATAATGAAGTTAGAATATGAGAGAACTATTTCATCCATTATTTTTAATAAGTTCCTAAGTTTCAAATATAGATTTAATAATAAAATGTGATAAAGCATACTATTAATATTTCAGTTATATTTTCTCTAATTTTAACGAAAAGACTATACAAACTTTGCAGATTGCTCATACAAGGAAGGAGAAATTTCACACATGTTATTCAAATATATATTTCTTATTGCATGTTACCACTGCTAAAATAATAACTTTATGGAATTTATTACACATAGGAGACGTTATTAAGTTCTTCAACCTGAATAATAATCTAATATTAAATCAGGAGTAACATATTTTTAATATCTTCTAACATGTCCTACAAGCTTTTATGAAAATTTATAAATATTGATACATAAATTGCAAAATACACGAACCGATCGCAAGTTATAAAATCTGTTTATCGTTAAAATTAATGGAATACAATTCAGTCAGCGGTAAAGAACAAAAATTGCATTATGAATCGGATAATGATAATATAGCTAAAAAGGAAAACACTTTCTAAAGCAATTGCGTTCAAAAAATATTGATTTGTGAACAGGTTCTGTAAATCCAAAGAACCGTTTATCAAATTATTTCAACATTCTGTAGGAAATTTTATTCAAATTTCTATTATTTGTTTTTAATTTTCTTAACCTATCGATACTTATTAAGATTAATGAGAGAATTTATACCAATACATCTGATACGTTTTTGTATTTCTTTATGTGTGCGTATACACCCACACATACACACACAAACACATGCATGCACAGACATGCGCACACACGCGCGCACACATAAACGCACACACACAGTACATATGAAATGAAATATTCTTTTCCCTTTTACACGCATGTATAAAATAAATGTAAAATTGTTTTTCTTGCGTATGAAGGAGAAACTTGAATACGCAGCTTTTTAAGTGAGTTCACCCATTTGACGGCCTGTTTTTAAAGCATTTTTAGGGAATTTTTTTTTCGACCATTAAAAAGATAGAACTTTTTAAGTTTTTTGTCATTTATTTATATGTGTTTAAAGAGTTTGTATATAAATGTTTAGCCAAAAATATCCAATAGAACGTGAGTTATAGCGCTATGAACACACTCGCATCGAAAATATGGATGTTCACTTCCTCCACGATTCCGGCTAATTGGGTTATCTGATATAAAATAAAAATAACAGCGTTTTAATCTATAAGCTTAAATGAACCAAATGAACAACACTCAACTGAAGATATCAAAAATTGAATTTTGGTAGACTTCTGAATAAAAAGTTTCGAATTTCATAATTTTTTTTTGGTATGTTTTTTGTTTTATAAAATAGGAATATTTTGAATTTTGGAATGATGGTAGTTCATTTGGTGCGTATATAATTGCTGAGTCTACCCTATAAACTTGAAGTCATTCGTTAAAATCATTTTTGAGATATGATGAAAGAAAGTTTGAAAAACACAGTTTTGAGAAAAACGCGTTTAAATTTTCAACTCCGATTAAAACAATGAAAATTTTAGCGCTATGAAGAGCTGCTCTTCTAACACCTGCTTCTTTTATAAAGACTTCGAATTTTAGAAAATCACTTTACCGCCGTATTCTAGACATATTAAGAAAGTAATTTATGGAAAAAAGAAATTTTTTTTTTTTTTTTGATTTTTTGAAACCCTTACATGGATCAGGGCCTGGCTCTAGCACATTTTCCACCCTGGACAAAAATGGAAAATGCCGCCCCTCTCTCTAAAGCAAAAAATTATAATTAAAAAAGATGAAATGTTCACATAGATATATACACCGATGAAACTTGAATAATTTTTTGCGAACAATTATATATATATATATATTATTTTAAGTTTTAAAAAAACACAAAATAATTCAAAATTAAGAATATAATTAACTGTTATTATTTGAAACGAGTAAAATGTAAGAGAGGCCATTTCAGCAGGCCAGTTTTTTCGAGAAAGTGTCTACTGATGGTGGTGATCTCTCTCACAAGGATTTATTTTAACTTATAGAGAGAGTAACTACACTCGAGACTAGAATAAAAAATCTCATGGGGCTCTATGTCAACCAAAAACTCCTGTCTCCTTTTGGATAGCTGAAACCGGACATCGCATGGGTGAAAGGAATGTCCATTGTGACCCCACTCCGGACTAGGGAGAAAGTTACTAGTGAAAAATGTGTAAATATATCAATTTTCATGATTTAACATATACTCACGCCTCAAACCCTTCAAGTTTCAACGGAAAAGAAATCTAGCGTTAAACCTACAAAGTACAAAATAAAGAAATAAAATATGTTAAATAAAATACCAACATTCCCATTTATTAATATTTCACAAAATATATATATTTTTTTTGGTAACAGAAAAAATTATTTCAAATTCGATCCAAATGGCGCCTTTAAAATTTGCCACCCTGAGCAGGAATCCGGTTTATCCTGCCCTAGAGTCGCCCCTGCATGGGTGAACCCCATTAATCCTTAGAACTTTATAATTGTATTGAGGTTGGTGTTCAAAATACTAATTATTAAAATACTTTAATAAGAATTCTTCGACAGAAGCGGATAATCAATAAATTCAGTCTCTCTCTCTCTCTCTCTCTCTCTCATGCGATCTCTATCATACATGTTGTATGAATTCTCACGAAAAACCGTGTGTCATATTTTTACTTCTCTTATAAACAATATATATTTAAAATAAGTTATTAAATTTCAAATCTTTTGTTCAGTTTAACATACAACCACTTTTTATTCTCTTAACTGAAAGTAGCACCATAAATATTCTTCCCAACTCCTTCCACACAATAAATATTCCACAAAGTTATAAGTTTTATTCCTTTCGATATACTATTCTATACATTCGGATCATTCAGAGTATCCATAAAACTAAAATCAACAACGGAACGTGACCGCAGAATTGCGAAGAGGGCTGTATGAAAATAAACGTAAAACATACCATAAATTTGATATAAATTTACTTTTTATAGACCGAAAAAAATGTAAAGAATGGATTAAATAAAAAGGAAGTGAATGTAGCAAGCACTAAATCTTATGGGCATTGATTCACGCGTAAGGAAATTCTCAGCATTCAGATATTACAAGAATGTAAATCTTATGAGGGTTTTATTTCTTTTCATTTTTGTGTGTAGAGATTTGTATATATATTTATACACATAAATCTCCGCACTTATATGTATGCTTGTATACGTGTATGTGCAATCGTTAATGATATGCTAAGTTGAAATTCTAACTTTATACTGAATAAATAGGTAAGAAAATAGCAAGACAATGCTGGGGCAAAGTAGTATAACCACAGTAATACATCAGCAAATATTATTCGTTATTTTGGAAAAGATTTAAAAAAAAAACTTTTAAATAAGCAGGGTAATTAATATTAAAAAAAATGGAGAAGCATGCATTTATTTATGAATGAATCTCTATTTTGCGAGGATACAAATAATATTTATAAGTTTTCAATTTTTGATTGGTCATAAATGAAAATTAATAAATCGTAAAACGTGTGAGACTATATAAAAAGACTATTTCATATACGAATACAATCATTGAATGAAATGTTTTCCTTTGTATATATGTGGAATTTTTAAGTGTTTATTATGCTTTTTCAATTCCTGCTATTTATTCGCATTCTCCTTATATATATATACATATATGGTTCAAATTTTCAAACGTTAATAAAATACTTTTTATTCATCTATTCAAGCTCATTTTTTTAAACTTGTAAGGGGTGACACTTGTTGTTAATACAGTTTTTTTCAAATATTAATTCATTAACTAAAATTTATTTTTTTTAATTTTAAATTTATTCTGTGTTATTTCTGACGAAGTTAAATCTATCTGCAACAGATGGCGCCAGTAAGTTTCTCTAAAGAAGTAGGAATATAGTAGAAGTAGGATTATATTACTTGTGTTGCGCTTATTTTCTTATGTTGTTAGCATTTTCTTGTCTCTATGCGTATGTATCTACTTGTGATACAGTGGCTCATAAAATAATGGATGATCAGATAAATTTTATTGTTTAATCAACGCTGACTTATCTTTGAATTTATTTATTCAAAGATAAGTCTAAAACACATTCAAATTAACATTCGCAGATGAGATGTGTTAGTCTTTCTGTTTTATACACTTAGAAGATCGAAGTAAACTAATCTCTTTACATTCTTTGATTTTTTCTAAGTTTTTACAAAAAAGAAAAAAATATTACTTACGGAGTACGTTTTAAACAAATAGTGCACTAAAACATAATAAATGCTTTTTAGGAATCAGTACCAATAAATACTAATATTTAACTAACACACAATACTTTTAAAAAAATACCTAAAGTTTACAAAAATCAAAATTATAAGTGAAATTTTGGCAATATATTTAGAAAACTTCAAAGCAAATCAGAGAAAAAAGTAATACACTTACATCAGTAAAAGTATTACTAAAACAAATTACATGTATTTATCTATATAATGTACTAAATGTTTTATTGCAGTTTAGAAAGTATACAGCTGATCGATAAACATTATAAGAAATGTGAAATATTTTACGAAACCATTATTTAAATAACAGGACATTACTCTAAAAAAATCCATAGAACAAGAAATATTTTTGTACATTCTCTAGAAAACAATATAAATATAAGATTCAAAAAGTTTTATAGAAATACATTTATAACATTTCGAATTATCAGACTCGCCATGATAGATTTTATGCAACTTGAATGCCCACTTTTGGTGGATTAAAATCCCACATCCGTTATTTTAATTTTCTAAAATTGATTGTAACTTGGCCTCTAGGTAGAGTAGAAACGAAACAAAGTATATTTTGTATATAGTCAAAAGATAGATCTATTCAATAAATTAAAAACAAAAACTGTGTGTTTTGACCGAATTTGGTTATTTCTACGTATTTGGATACCTTAAAACGTTCTTCCACATTTCAAAGAATATGGTTAGATAAAATTATCATATTTAATGATATGACTTAAAATTTGCTTAGTGTTATTAAATAATTTTTTTGAAAAGAGCATTTGATTAGAAACCTTTGAAAAATAAAATTGTATTAATTATATTTCCTTATTTTTTCTTACATATTTTGTTATCTATCATTTGTCTTTTATTAATAACTTAGTGTAGTTAACTATTTGTTTCATATTAAAGATGATTACGATGTAGTGATATCCGCATCATTGCTTAAAATACTTTTTCTTAAAATTAATTTAATAATGAATTTTTTTTCCTAATCTATCTCAAGTAATTTATAGCACTTTTATTTACACTGGGTAGTTTATTTTTCATTTTAAATTAATTTTATCTATTTTAAAGTAATTAAAAATAGTGCATGGAATAATATATTTAATGATTACGTTTAACATGTGAAGCCAATTGTCCTTTCTGGATAGCGAAATTTTTTTTTATTAATACAATTCAAATTCAATCATTGAATTAAAGCAACCAATTTCGATCAAAATACACATTTTAAGTTTTTTTTAAAAAAGTTTTATTAAATAGAACATTTGATTGGCTTTGAAAAAAATATACTATTTTGTTTCTACATTACACAAAGAGTCCAAATTAATATAAAATTCATAAAATTTGAAAGAAAAAGGGTCTTTTTTTTTAAAATTTACATAGAGGTCATTTAAATTGCTCAAAATCTATCATATCGAGTCTGATAACTCAAAATATTATTAATGTATCTCTCTGAAATTTTCTGAACCTGATACAATGCATTATTTTCTATTGAATGTACTAAACTAATTATAAATATATTTTGAGTTATGGTCTGAATTTATTAATAGCCCCTTAAATATGTCACATTTCTTATAATATTTATTTAATCAACTGTATAATCTTTATATTTTAATAAAACAATAAAATTTTAGTACATTCTCCAGATACATAAATGTTTGTTGTTTCTTGTAGAAATAATTTTATTGATGTAAGTTTGATACATTTTTCTCTCTAACTGCTTTAAAGAATCTTTAAAAAATTACTAAAATTTCACTTTAAATTGTAAATTTTTGTAAAATTTAGTTAATTTATTTTAAATATTGCTGGTTAAATATTTACATTTAATGTGAGCATTGATCCTAAAAAAAGCATTCATAATATTTAAGTATGTTATTCTTCAAAAAGTACTTTGGCCGTGTTCGGTGTACTTTTTAAAAAACTAGCATACTAAAACATTATAAATGCTTTTTTAAGATTCAATACCAATAAATACTAATAGTTAACTATATAACAATATTTTTTAAAAAAAATATCTATATGTTACAAAAATCAAAATTATTGGTGAAATTTTAGCACTATTTTTGAAAAATTTGAAAGCAATTAGGAAAAAAAAAGTAACAAACTTATATTAGCAAAAGTAGTACTAAAACAAATTACATGCATTTCTCTAGATAATATACTAAAAGTTTAATGTTTCATTAAAATTTTAAAAAATTTTAGAGTTGATCGTGTAAATATTATAAGAAATGTGACATTCTTTATGAGACCATTATTTAAATAACAGGCAATTACTCTCAAAAAATATTCATTCAAAAAGAAAACATTCTCTGAATATAATCTAAACACCAAGGTTCAAAAAGTTTCATAAAAATAGGTTTGTAATATTTTGAGCTATTAGACTCGCTATGAAAGATTTTGAACAATTGAAGTGTTCTATTTTTGGTAGATTAAGGTATCCGACTACGTTCGGAACCGTGATTTTAAAAAGGCGCATAAATGGATAATTTTCATGATATTTAGTGTCACTTAGATTAGAATACATGTATAAAATTGTTTTAAGACATTTTTACAAAAAATAATTATTTAAATACAATATTTCGGCAAAAAATTAACTTAGAATAACAGTTTTTCAAAATGTTCTAATTTTGTGAAAAATGCTTCTATTATAGTAATATTTTGCCTGTGTATAGCTCAGACCTCTGTACAGAAGCTCAACTATGACTTTTGAAAAAATTCACATTATTTTCAGAGTTACAACCCATTGAAATAATTATTAGTGTTTTTTTCTTAAAATATCTGCCCTCTATTGTCGTAAAACATGGATAAACCCAAATCTAAGTAATATATTTTAAAAATTCTATTTGAGCCTCTGTACAGATGTCTAAGCTATATACGGGCAAAATATTTTTTATAATAGAAGCATTTTTCACAAAAGGAGAATATTTTGAAAATGGGTCATTCTATGTTCATTTTTTGTCAAAATATTGTACTTAAATAATTATTTATTGTAATACCATTCTTAAAACAATTTTATATACATTTTCTAATCTAAGTGACACTAAATATCATAAATATTATCCATTTATACGCTTTTGCAAAATCACGGTTCCGAACGTAGTCTCGGATACGTTAAATTTCTGTATCATAGATCTACCAAAATACACATCACCTCGTTTTCAGTCTTTTTTAGAATGAAGCAGCATTTTTACTTCGAATCGCGATCATTCTCAAAAGGATGCTTTCCCTGCTCCTAAGTATCCCGTACCAAGATCATTAATGCCGCCGTACGAAAGTTTCATTAAAAGTCAGTGACCCTCCCATCTCCAGCGGATCGATGCAAAAATTAACTCCATCCCAACTCGGCCGTCTCCTTAATTCGTCTAATGTTGTCGCAACGAACGAAGTGAACGCGTGGACACATTAACTACGGGTGCTTGGGTTGTTAGCTGAGTCGGCCCTTTGCTGGGGATGACGTCAGCAACATTGCACCCTGGGAGTCCCGCAGAACAAAAGAGGTCCTCGAATAGGGTGGTAAGTGTCACGTGTGTGGTGAATGTATGACTAATCGACCAGAAACTACAAGATTTACAACTGGATCAGCGAATTACTTTGAGGGCCGTGGGCGTGGACTGGGTCGAGTGGAAAGAGCATTCACCGGAATAGTAAACATGACAAGCCGTGTCATAAATACATATTACATAGGTTGAATAGGTGATAACTATAATGCATGAATACAGTAGCACATACATTGGATAAGACGGTTTCTAGTGCTAAAGGAGCTTATTAGAATATATGAGTCGTTTTTAAAATGGATTTGTGTATTTTCAGAATGTTTGATCTATTGTAGTTTGTTTTCGAAAATTTTAATTTGCATTTTACTACTCTTGGAACTTGGATGATGTGTTTTGTAAAGCGCGGTCATACTGGTTTTTTGGATTTAAATTTACTAAAAATTTGTCGAGATTATGTTTCATATTTCATTATAAATTTTAAAAGGCCTTCCTAAATAATACATAAATTTAAAAAAATAAATCATACAAAATATATTTATATAATTTGCACTTGTGAGGAATACTTTCGAAATGCATCGTGTAAAAAAGTGATTAAAATTTTAGTTTTAATTTTATTACTAAGAAAAAAAAATTTTAAAAAATGGTAAAATCTATTGAAATGATGAATTTTTTTTATATTTTAAGAAATATTTGCCTGCTAATATACATTGAACATAAAAAAAAATCAGAAAATATGTATAAATTTATATATTTAGTACAAATTCCGTTCTGACTTAAAAATATTTAAGGTGACACATTACCTTGAAAGCGAACAAGATATCTCTTTTTATTGCCTCATTTTAAATGTGTAACTTTTCTAAATATGTGTAAAGCATTTTGTACCTTTTTCTGAGGGGCGGAGCTACCGCCGTATCAATAATAAGGGGCCCCCAAGCTACAGGGGCCCCAACATGTGTAACTACTTTCTAACAGGGTTCTCATATCTAAAAAAAGGCCTGAAATAATTTTGATACTGGACCCCCTCAGAAAAAGCTACATCAGTGCTCTTTCTTCAATATTTACCCACTTGTTTAGCTTCTTTAAAAAGTATATCCAAGCGAAAACCAAAACTAGAACACGTGACGTCTGTATTTAGCTCTTTGATTTATTTGACTGACCTTTAAAAACTTCAGTGACTTTTTCTCATGTTTTTATTTTTAGCAATAATCATGTATTTAACCCTTAACCACCACATTATGATTTACTGCAGTTTTTTTCATGCAATAATTTTGTTTGGGATCACTAAATTGAAAATTAAGGGATATACATAAACAAAAATACTCAAATTTGGTAAATTTAATCCGTTAGAGCTAATTAATTAATTAAAGATATTTAACTGTGAAATTAATTATATACACTGTTCACTTAAAATAAAGAGTAAATCTCTTTCTAAGATCTTCATTATCATACAACAAAAATAAAGCACTTAAATTTTGACATTAACTATTTTTTCGGGACAAATATGATAATCTTCGTAATCCACTGAGAACGCCTTCAGCTGAAAACAAAATTTCTGCTATGAAACTATTCGCCTTCCCCGCTAAAATACTCACCATAGAACTCGTTCTGCCCTATATCTTTATAGAGTGGATTTCAAAGAATATTCCTGCTAAGTATCGTTAGAATATTAGTAAAAATGGTTATTTTATGTAATTTTAAAGTGAGTGGAACTTATACGTATCGTTGGTAGATAAAGGGTTAAAATGCTTATTTTTTTTTTTTATATTCAATATAAAAAATTTTAAAAATATTTTCAGGTTGTTTTGTGTAATTTGTTTGATGAAATAAGTACTTGTGTGAATAATTATTTTTTAAAAGAATCATGAAAGCTGGATATATAACTGTTTTTTTACTGTTTTTCATTGTGTCCGAATCGAAAAAAAAAAAATGGTAAAAATAAAAGTATAGCTCGCGTAATACTAATACCTTGCACAGAATTGAAAGAAATACTTCTAAGTATATCAGCAAAAGAGTTATAGAAAAAAATTAAATTAAAATTAACCAGTTTAGTGTAGCAGTCAAAATTTACTAATTTATAATTCGTAAATCGAAGTAAATCACTAGAGAAGTTAGTTTAGCTGTAAAAACATTATGAATGGAATCGTGGAGGACTTATCCGAAGTTTTTAACCCTCGAAGGGCAACAATCGAGAGAAAACTGTTGGGTTCCAGGAGAAACTCGGATAGTTAGATTCCACAACGGCAGATCAATAAGTTCAGAGAATTGCTACTAGTGTCAGTGGCGTACACAAGGGTGGGGTTGAATAACGATGTTGTGAACACAAACTAATATATATATATATATCACCTCTAGATGAAAACCCAAGTAAATCAAAATACCTCATTTTTGAGAAATTATGAAAACTGATTTTTTAGAAAACCTATGAGAGATATCCCAATTCTAATATCACACGCGTGAAGATCTGATATTAATCTATAGATAATGATTATAGATCTGATTTAACTAACTCATTTCTAGATTGTCTGTTTAAAACCTGAAAAAAAAATACAATATTCGAGTTACTCTAGTGTTATACCAGCGTTAAGCAACTTTTCGCGACATTTCTCACCGACGGTTGGAGGTATTGTTACGCATGTTTTATCTTTGTGTTGGTGTTTACTTCGTTCATGTACTTTTGATATAAGAATTTTTATAAAAACAACAAATTGCATATCATTATAAGCAATCAGAACTCTTTTGCTCTTATCTAATATATAAGTTAAACTTTCTGGTAATAAATGTTAAAAAAAGTATTTATATTTACAATTTAATACCTCTAGCTTAAACAAATAAAATTTAAAATGTTTTTGCTCCCAAATTTTGAGAATAACTGAAGAGGGATCATCAAATGTAGTTTCAAACTCAAATAAGTTTGTAATTTTAATGTTTTTAAGATTCTTGACCCTAAATATTTTGAAAAAAAATATATATCATGATCGATTTAAAAGCTAAATCTATCTTTAGGCCAAAGTTTTCTTATTTTCCCCCAAATAGCTTAAAGTGTTATAAGACAAGATTTAATTATAGAAAGTTAAATTTTTATTTTATTTGGTGAAAAGAAATGCAGTTGAATTTAGAAACGAAGTTGGAATACGCACAGCTAAAGATTTAATTTGCCTCATTCTTAATATACTTATCCAGCCAAAAGTTTTCTAGCACCAAGAAAGAAATATAAGAATGAAATTTGAGTATTTGCTTATAGTATCTCCATTTTTACAATGATGTCATAGAAAAGCAAATATGCTTAAAAATAAGAATATAAGTAGTATATATTTCCTCATGTAGTTTTATTATTATTACACTGGTGATATTTAAGTGATAATTTGTCTTCTTGACAGAACGAATTTCTAAAGTATCTTTCTTCAAAGAACACGAAAATGCATTTTTTATTAAAAAAAATATATAATTGAAAAAAAAAATCATTTTTCAATTTGTAAATTTTTATCAAAAGTTTATAAAACAGATTTTAACCTATAAGACTGTGATTCAATTTCTTCTTTAAAGGAAATTTTTGATGAATTTTTCCCAAATTTCACTACGAAGAATGCTTAGCTTAAAATGGAACTTTTAGGAAACTCAGAAACTTTAAATTGAAAATTTTTAGATTTCACAACTTCGTAAAATATCGGAATAAAAAAGTAATAATACATTTGGAAGAATGTTATCATACTGAATTTTTCTCACGTGAAAAAAAGGCCCCTTGTGAATTTATATAATATGTGTGTTATATGGTGGAAACTATTCCAATGTCCAGTGTGCAGAAAATTCCATTTATTTTCCCTAAAGCTCTGCGTTCCTTTTCTTTTTTTTTTTAAATAAAAATGATCCTGCTGAGAAAGTCGTAGAAAATTAGTGTTTCTTCAAATATACAGTGAAATACGTTTAATGCGGAAATGCTTAAGGTATCCGACTACGTTCAGAACCGTGATTTTGCGAAAGGGTATAAATGGATAATATTTATGATATTTAGTGTTACTTAGATTAGAAGATGTATGTAAAATTGTTTTAAGAATAGTATTACAATAAAAAAAATTATTTAAGTACCATATTTTGACAAAAATGAACATAGAATGACCAGTATTCATAATATTCTCCTTTTGTGAAAAATGCTTCTATTATAATAATATTTTGCCTGTTTATAGCTCAGACCCCTGTACAGAGGCTCAACTAGAAATTTTAAAATATATAACTTAGAAGCGGGTTTATCCATGTTTTACGACAACAGAGGTGAGAAATGTTAAGATAAAAACTCCGACAATTATTTCAAATGGTTGTAACTTTGAAAATAATGTGAACTCCTCAAAATTCATATTTGAGCCTCTGTACAAATGTATGAGCTATATATACCGGCAAAATATTATTGTAATAGATGCATTTTTCACAAAAGGAGAAAATTTTGAAAAAAAGGTTATTCTAAGTTAATTTTTTGCCGAAATATTGTATTTAAATAATTTTTTTTGTCAAAATGTCCTTAAAACAATTTTATACATATATTCTAATCTAAGTGACACTAAACGTCATGAAAATAATCCATTTATGCACTTTTATGAAATCACGGTTCCGAACGTAGTCGGATACCTTAAAACGAAATATTGGTTAACTCGGAATATTACAACGGTCACGACGAACTACTATGTATTTTCATGCACTTTTTCGCATAACACGGAACTAAAATTGCTTAACACGACAATATTTCCCTTTTGTGAATGAACAAAATACGGAAATCACCAGCCACATAGTCGAGATTTAAGAGGGGTGTTTCTGAAAGTTTCTGTGTTACTGAACTGTTCTACTGCATCATCGGAAGAATTCGTTGCATTAGATGTTGATAATGCGTGTACAGCCCAAATTATGATATTTAAAGACATTTCAGTGTTGGTTCAATGCGCTTAAAAGGTGTAATTGATACATATTACGCCTACGAAAATGAAATGAATAATGCAGCTCTTATTCCCACGTCATCCGAAATGAGGAACATCATGAAAATTATGCACAGTTATTTAGACGCACATACTAATAGAGAAATGAATAGTAAAATGGACGACGCAGAACAGTTTGTAGACAATTTGAAGCTTAAAATAGACAATTCAAAGAAAAATATCAGATTAATTTCCAAAAAATCAATAAATGTTGCGTTTTTCAAAATTTTTTAAAGTTCTGCTGTACATTTCATTAAGTTCTTGTGAATGGCTTTGTTTCATTGATTTTTATGCAATGCATGTATACATACATATCTATGTTAATCTAATGTGCTCTATTAGGGTACATATTTTGTTGTATATGTTTTTTTTCGCAATATCCTTTAACACGAATTTCTTTTAACTCGAAAAAATGTTTCAGTCTCCTCAGTTTTGTGTTGAACAATTTTCACTATACTTCTTCAAAATAATTTTTTCAAATATCCTAAAAATATTGTTAGAAATTTTAGATTTTCTGTTCTAAAAAAATTATTATCCCTGTATACGCGCGAAAATTTTCGTTTCAGATTGTTTAAAAATAAGTTCATGCCAATGTGCATACATTTTAAATCTTTTTTGTAAGATACCTTAAATTTCCGTGCGTAAGTCGATAATTTTTGAAATTTATTTGAAGTAAAAATATCTCGGATCTAATTTCGGAAGAAAAGGTAAGTTTAGGAAAAACGGATTTTTAACATCCGCTAGCGATGCGAATGTGATTTTAATTTTACAGCCTTTTGGGTTATTGAAGAGAGCTTTTGCTTCTAAGGCTGTCTTCGGCTAATGTGAAAGAATAGGACCCAAATTCGGAATATTTTTTCAGATATAAAAGTACTCAAACATTAATATTATATTCTGGCTTCACTATCTGTAGAGAATCACTTATTTTATCATACTACTAATTTTTATCCGAGTTTTGACACATTTTTTCTTTTAAAAAATGTGTTTCGCAATTTTTCTCCTCTACTGTAATGCTAAGTGAGCTATCTCTTTACTTGTTAAAAGGAAAAACGGAGTATTTATGAAATATTTTGAAATTTTAAAAACACTATATTGTAAGCAAATGCATAAGCTATATTGTCATAAATTTTTATAAAAATTGAGGCATTTTTTCTGTCTAAAAATGTGCTCCGCGTTAAGTCCACACTGTCGCACATATAACGAAAACAGCCTTAAAGAAGAAAATTATACCCATATCCTTCAAAGTCAACACCAGAATCCACGCATCTGAATAGTTCGTGAAACTCATATTCCCTCATTGGAATTTCTGAATGTATATAATCATCATGAAACGAGTTATACCTCCAGGACACGAAACATAGGCCAACGATCTCGTGTTGTACTCAAATTTCTCTTCCTTCTCATTTTCCAAAAAAGCAAAAAAAAAAATGTTGCAGCAAATATGACTATCTCAGATATAAGATAATAAATAAATTTAAGAATAAAATGTTTGGATTCAGATAGGGCTATCAGATATAAAAATAACATTGTCGGCTTTTTTAATGTACAGCAATTTATTTCAAAAAATATTTTACTCATTTTACCCACTTTTGGCAACTTTTTCGCTTTCGTGGCGCAGTGCTATGTAATGACAGTAACTTTTTTTTTTCTTTCAATTCAGCTTTTTAACACGTTTTGAATTTTATCTAAGCTTTTGAAGAAAAAACGCACTTTTAGCTTACATTGAGAAATAAACGGTATATGTATTAAAATGTCTCTCTTTGTGTCAAAGACATAAAATACTTCATAACTTGCAGTAAATTTAAAGTATGAAATAAAATCTGAATACTTTTGAGTAGGGAAAAATATGTAATGAAAAATATATAAGGTTGTTATTAATATTTCTGGTGCATGTAATGTAAAATATTGAGAAATGTTTCATAAAATCTCTTTTTGTTGAAAATGAGAAAGAAATTTCTATTATATAATACTGTGGTAATGGCTGAAGAATTAATACCATTTTACTTTCACTAAAAATTCATAAGCAATGTTAGAATTTTTAGAACGAAATTATTTATTTTAATGTAAAGGATACCACATGATTAATTTTCTTTATATATAAAAATTGAGGATTTTTATTTTTTATAAAGAGTTGAATTTCATTTTATATATTCTTAGCAGGAAAAAATACTAGCTGGATATGTATTGCAAAAGATCTGAATAGAGCTTAGCGTAAAAGTATTTTCAAAAAGTTGTATCCGCTAAAATTACTTGTAAAAGAAGTACTGAAATAAGTCTTTTTACAGCAGTTTATTTTTTCTGGAAAATTTTATTTGTAAGGAATTTATGCCGGGGGTTCTGTATGTAGGTGATATGTTTAATTCTTCTACTTTATAACGAAAAAAAAAATAAATTTGCTAGCTCTTCATATTATATTAGTTTTTTATGTGACTTAATTTGTTTTGTTTGTAAACATTCTAATACACTAAGTTTGATGCGACGTATAGATTCCTTTAACATGCACGTGTGTTTCAACTGTTAAAAAATAACTTTAATAATGAATTGCTTCTGTATTTACTTTCTGTGTTATACTCATTACTACTATTCAATTTTTTCAACTTATAACGAATTTCGGAAACATTATTTTACAAACATAAAATGTAGCGTTCAAAGTTAGTGTTTTAAAATTTTATGAACCTTTTGAAAAATATGAATATTAAATGTACACGATTTCCTTGTAAATAATGAAGACATAGTTCATCTTAATCAATGTGTTTCATGCATAATAAGCTAAATAAGATTAATTGCGATAATAATAATATAATGCTACAAATAACATTAAAAAATTTTGTGATAAAAGTTGATGTATTTTGTGAAGTAGTCCACATACATCAGAGTTTATTTATAAAAATGGATTGGAATGAATCGATTGGATTTTTGGCATTAATATACATCAATAATTAAGAAATTGGAATAATTTATGAAAATGTGTGTTTTTTTTATCTCTGTATCAAACTTAAATTAGGCAAAAAACTTTTGTTTACACGTTACTGGACTTTATTGATACAAGATGTATATCTGTTCAGATTTGTGTTACCAATAACTCCATTGTAAAATATTTAATTAAAAAAAAAGATTAAAAAAACAGAGGATAAATTTTACAGAAACACCAATAAAAATAATCGCGTACTTAGGAATACTTTATTGTTTATTTTTCTTATTCGCTTCGCCTTTTCTGAAACGTTTTCTTGAATCATTTTTTTTCTTTTTTTTTTCTTAGTATATTTTCCAGTTAGGTTTTTGAAGTTGCTTTTTCTGTATACAAGTATCCATGTTTGTTACCATCGCAAGTGTTACAAAAATTGTGAGTTTTTGCTATTTTAAAATATAATTTGTAATAATTTCCAAGTAATTGATAATTTATAATCGAAAATGATATTTTCCAAAGCATCTACACATAGAATATAACATAATTATCTGCTAAGAAAAAATGTTCTTTCTTCTGCATTAATTTGTTTTTTCTCTGTTTTCTATAAAAAAGTAATAAATATGTAATACTTACATAAATTATTGTTAATTACTTTTTAATTATTTTTTAACCAACATATTTTTTTAAAATCGATTTTATATTTTTGCGCTTATAAAATAAACACACGATCTATTAGAGATTATATTTCCGAGAAAGGATTTGCTTTAAGCAATGGAATCTCTTATTTCTGTTGTTATGATCTACAGCTTCATAGACGGCTATAACGGCATTCGAGTCACGGGTTCGAATTTTGATTAGATATACGATTCGCACTCCGAAGCAAGGGATGGTGTTTATTCGACCATAAATAGAATTGGGTTTCAATGTTTCGACATTGTGAGATGGGAAAGTTAGGTGAGTGAAATAATATATCAGATGTAAAGCATGGCCTTTGACTATGGTTTATTATTACAAATTACATAACCAAAAGCTTAGAGCAAAGATTATTCAAACCGTCTACTACCGTGAGCTAATTAGTTTTGACAGGTTAGCCATTTGCTAGACTGGAAAAATCATTATGTTTTAATTTTTAAATCAGTTATTGCAAATATTTTTAAATTTAAATAAATTCGTAGCGTACCTAATTTTATTTTTGAATTATCGCTCATTCAGCTATAGCATAACGTTGCGAATAAACCTACATATAAACAAAAATTAATTAAAACTTATTTTATATTTATTTTTAGGGGAACCAGGACATCATACACATTCAAAAAATCGATTTTTCAATTTTATTATAAACAAATAATGCATATTTTTTCTGAATCTAATGTTCTATATGTTCGTTGAAATAATAACCTTAAAATATGAAAAAAATAATTGACAAAAATGTAAGCAAACATTTACAAATATTTAGTTTCTTAACTTTTTCTCCAAAGCATAATTTTTTACTTTTAGGTCTTAGAGTTCAAAAACGGAATTTTTTTTATCTATAAAGCAACTGAGAATTTTTTTTCCATTAAAATTCGATTTTTACAAAATCTATTCATATACATTCATCTGTTTTGTAGGGATCTTTACAAAAGACACTTGCTTATCAAATTTCAAGTCTTTATGTCTAATAGTTCAAAAACGTGATTTTTTTGCCCGGTATTTCCCGGGGGGGGGGGGCTTAGTTTCACAAAACTCGTTCTTAGTGGATCTTTGCTCAACAAAATAAACATGTCCACATAATTTCAAGTCAGTATGTCTGTGATATCCCCTGGGTTGGGTATATCCTCTTTTCACTATCTACACGACCTATGTCTGAGGAAACGAAAAATGAACCACTAAACTCTGTCATAATAAAATCAATTTATCATGATCTTAATTTATATACAATGAAACAACAATGGTCTAGGAGGCTTATTATCAGGAGTGATGTGACGCAAACCGTATTTCTCATAAATAGCACAATTAAACACTGAATCTATCTTTATCGATTAATTCCTCACTTAATAGTATCCACTCTATCCTTAAAGCTTAAACAAACAAGCTTACTGCTATTTCCTTGGCGAACAGCTACAGTCCGCAAATCATCAATTTATCCTTCAACCTGACTTGCTCTGGCTAAAGCAATACTTGAACCCACTTTTGCTAATCTTCGCTGGCACCTTTAGACCGACTCACCGAACTCACAGAATACACTAATACTCTTCTCCTAGAACTTTACCTCACTTCACTTAGCTTACTTAGCGCTCCTCGCGAATACTAACGTTCCAATATATACGATTCCTAATCTGCATAACCCCGCTCTCTTCTTGGGTTGGTTGGAAAGAATTGCCATTCTGCCCCAAAAAAATCCCAAGAGGATTAATAAAAGTAATTCCGATAAAGCCCCGTCACATGTCTAATAATGTAAAATCGTAAGATATATCACTAAATGCTGTATTCGTTTTCTAAACATGAACTTGAACAGTTTTTCACCATTGGCGACTACGTATACATACACACTCTTCTTTGAGCAAAGGGATTTTAGAAATAAAGTGTCTAAAAATAAATTTGAAAAACTATTTTGTGGTTTTTGTGTTTTGTGGTCCCTAGAAATATTCAATAAAGTTTCCAGCAAAATTTTGAAAAAGAAAATATTATTTATATAAGCCACAAATAATTACGCAGGCATTCAAATTTTTATTTAATTCTAAATTTATGCTTTGTATGCTGCCAGTTAATACTTATTAAAGGTCTAACTTGGAAAGTTACAGATTTTAAAAAATTTATTTTTGAAAAGTTCATTCACTTGTTTTTTCAGTCTCTTTATTTTTCTGTCCGAAGATATTTTCTTCGAACCTGTCGGCCACTCAAACTTTCTTGGCTCGGTGATTTTTACGGGTAGATGAAAAAATTTACTCGTTATATCTGTATAGGATTTCTGTTTCTAATATAAAAAATCGTTTTCCAACCACGGAGCTTTGTTTCAAAATCCCCATGATCATAACAAGATCATTTTATAGAATCGCAAAAAGGATCATTTCTAGTATGTTTTTCGAATCTACAATCTTCAAATAATGTGTCGCAATCTGAAAAAAAAAGCCATGAAATTGGTGACCATAACATTATTTGTGTTTCAAAGTTTCTTTCGTATAAAATATATAAAAACTATAATATGGTCTTACGTACAGCCATAAGATACGTGGATATAAATTCCAAGCTCAAAATTATAAGATTCTTTTAACAAATACCTGATATAGAATACCCTATTTTTATTTTATCCTTAACTGATGTATGGTTTGTATATAATATATAAGTCGTACCAACTGTGTGTTTTGGTATTAGAAGATTTAAAATAATCCCTTTCAAAGCATATATATACGTCAAAGAGATTAAACCATATTATTTGTATTCTATTTCTGACTGCATTAAAAGAAAATATGTTTGAATACTTTAGTGCTTTTATGCATTTGATGAATATTTTTAAAATTATTTGCAGCAATTTATGTTAAAATAAACCACTGTGTCAATCTTAGAAGTAAAATTAATTGTGCTTATTTTGCACTAAATTACATCACATTAAATGACTAAATTCATTAAAACACCTCTTACCATCAAAATTACTATAAAATCCGACATATAACGCATATCTATAGTTTCAAGCTGCATTTTCTAATTTTTAAGTATATTCGCCTTATATAACGCGCATTCCCTTTTTCAATTCCTACTATTAGCTCACATATATTTATATATTTATTAGCTCATATATATATATATTTATTTATTTATATATATATTTATTTATTTATCTTGGTGCAATTTTCAATCGTTAATAAAATACATTTTAAAGCGCTCAATTTAGCTGAAATTTTATATACAGGATTATTTTGATGACCATACAGTAATATAATAATAATTAATAATAATTGATTGATTAAAACTAATTATTTAAAGAATTACAAAAACAACCACTTTGGCATCACTTTTGGAGACTTAGCGACCATTTTGGCGACTTTTGTCAAAACTTGAAAAGGTTTTTTTCTCGAGTGTTAAAGTATTTACTCTGGAACTGAAATTTATATACACGATTGTTTTGGATGACAATACGATACTTTAAGGATAATTAATAAAAATTAATGACCACTTAATGTTGTGATTCTGTCCATTGTATATACATATTTATATTAATTGTAACTATTTAATAAAAAGTAGCGAAAATAAAATGTTTCTTTCTTGATCTAAGTAGGAATTGACTTAAATTATTTTTTAATATTACTTGTTATGAAGGAACCGAGATTGTACGTGTGAAATTTTATTATGTTTTAGAATTATTTATTCCAGATATTATTACTGGATTTTGAAAAAAAACTAGTATACATCTAGAACTACAGCCTATAAGGTAATTAGAAATGACATTTCTTATAATTAAATAGTATTTTGCTCTATGTAGTAGGCTAAATTTTATGCTCACTCTTTGTTTTTATTATAATTTTTATAACTATATCTTTTTGATACCCGGCGTATAACGCTCACCAGTAAATTTCGATCTTATTTTTTGATTTAAAAGTGCGCCCTTTTATAAGCCGGATTTTACCAGTAAGGACTTTCAGGCGTAGCTACAATTAATGTGTTAATCTTTCCTTATTCTACATGCATGTGTTTAGCTGAGAACATTTAACTTAAGGTATCCAACTGCGTTCGGAACCGTGATTTTGCAAAAGCATATAAATAGATTATATTTAGGATATTTAGTGTCATTTAATTAGAAAATGTATATAAAACTGTTTTAAGTGAATAGTATTACAATAAAAAAATTATTTAAGTGCAATATTTTGACAAAAAATGAACATAGAATGACCCATTTTCAAAATATTCTCCATTTGTAAAAAATGCTTCTATTATAGCAATATTTTGCCTGAATATAGCTCAGACCTCTCTACAGAGGCTCAACTAGAATTTTTGAAATATATAACTTAGAAGTGGGTTTATCCATATTTTACGACAACAGAGGGGAGCAATTTTAAGAAAAAAACGCCGATAATTATTTCAATGGGTGGTAACTCTGAAAATAATATGAATTTTTCACAAAAATCCTTGTTCAGACTCTCTGGAGAAGTCTTTACTTTATATAAGCGCGCACGCGCGCGAAATAGTATTATTTTAGAAGCTTTTTTTATAAAAGGAGAACATTTTGAAAAAAGATTGTTCTAAGTTAATTTTTGGCCAAAATATTGTATTTAAATTCATTTGCTTGTCAAAATATCCTTAAAACAGTTTTATACATGTATTTAATCTCAATGACACTAAATATCATGAAAATTATCCATTTATTCGCTTGTTTATAATTACGGTTCCGAACATAGTCGCGGATACCTTGAATAATGCTAACTCTTAAGACCATTGACTTAATCTGTGAACTGTTGTAGCTCTACGCGATCAAAATGAAATCAGTTCTTTTTTTTAAAATCTTCAAGCTAAATAGGGCTTTATATCGTTGATTTAGTCTTTAAAAAAGTTTGAAATATATACGGAAACTACAATTGCGCATTGGATAAAACATATAAAAACTATAATATGGTCTTACTTACAGATATAAGATACGAGGATTCAATTAATTTCATCTCAGATAAATTTCATGCCATAAACAGTATAATGTATTATGCCTAAAATTTATAAAACATGTTAGAATTATAAAAATACTTACGTACGATTTATTAGATTTATAAAACTTTCTGATCATTTAAATAACCTAATCAATTAAATAAAAATTAATCCATTGGTTTTTGAAAAACACTCACACGCAAAATTCCAAGTAAATTATTTATAATCTGAATTTCGTTTAAAGCTGATTTATAAGGAATGAGATAAATTTACTAATATCTTTTATAATTTAATTGTTTTGTGATTCTTTTTATTCTCTCACTTTCTTTTATAATTATTCTTATTATAAGCTTCTACTTTTTTTTTTTTTGTAATAATGATTTTTGTATAAATTGTCGTAAATAACAACTGTTCAACTTGAAATAGTTCATCACGTGTTAACATGCGTGTACATTTTTTTTACGTATTAGTGTCACTGTTCAGTTAATTAATCATTCTATCTATCTATTTAATCAACACAATGTAATATCCTGTATTACTTCTGTATTAACATTCATGCAATATTTGCTTCACACACAAACATGTATTTATATATATGGGGTAAAAGCAACTCAATAACTCATCATGAGATCTCCGGAATGATTTGACTAACAGACTTTGCTACAAATCGACCAACAAATTTGGCAGACATGTTTATCTTCTTAAATCTAAATTCGTTAAGAATGAGTTTTGCAGAAATCGACTTCCAAGTGGATTTGCGAGTTCGTTGTAGACAAACTAGACCAGCAATTAGAAAATTGGCAGGCATATTTATTTCTTTTGTTCCGTAGAGATCCGAGAAAAACGAGTTTTGTGGAAATTTATTCCGAAGAGAGATTGGAGGGAGTCAAGGTGCGAAAAAGGGGGGGGGGAATGTATTTCAATTTTTAAGTCCTATCACTTTTAAACCCTTAAGGAGACATGGTACGATTTATGCAAACATTTTTAATTAAAGGATTTTTAAAATTTTGTTGGTTGTCTCCTATGTGCGTATACTATGTAAAACAGATTTTGTGCTCAAAATTTCATAAAAAGCTAGCCATATAATTTTTTAGGAAAAAAACTAAAAATTTGTGAATTGCTTTTAAAATGCTACTCCTCCTACAAAAATTTACGTACAATCATGAAATTTGATTTACAAGTACGTCAAACTATGCGTAACAAAAGTTGGTACGGGTTTTGCGATAACATGATTGGTATTTGTACAATTCCTCTTTTTATGAATGCTTATTGAAAAAATTCCTTAAGAAACGAGTAAATTCTAAATTCAATTATTTTTAGAAAAATAAGTATCGCTTTGATTGAAAAATGGATATCAAATTTTATTCCATGTACTATTAGAAACAAGAGAAAAACAATTTCCAAATATTAGGCCCAATAGAAAAAAAAAGCCTTAGCATTTAAAACAAAGACAAACTAGTTATTTTATCTTTCTGAGAAAAGTAATTTTAAAGTTTTGATTTGCCATAGTGATGTGAATAACAATGAATGTAAAAGCTTTCATAATTCTGCGTTTTTTAAGTTGAGAGCTTTCAAATTTTGTGAGGTTATAGAGAGAAAATTATATACAAAATAATTTAGGCTAAAAAAAATTTAAATTTGATTTTTTGACCAATTTTGGTCAATTGAATCGTATTATGTTCTCTTAACTGCCGATAAAAGATAACGCGATTTGCTCCCCAATGCCACTGTTTTTTACTCAGACTCGCATATGCGGTGTATTGGAGAAGGGAAAGGCAAATTTTTCTCTAAAATAAATAAATCCTTTACAAAAACACTGTCAGAGTCATTTTACTACATTCCAAAGCCTTCAGAATAGTTTTACTGATAGCAGCGTAAAGAAAATAATTGCACATTGGAAGGACGGGTATATACGTCCAGGGCACTCAACGCACCAATTGAACGAGACGGATATATACGCTGGTGGCACTTAAGGGGCTAAATCAAGAGGCGAGAACTATGGAAAGTTTTTTCAATGCAATCGAAAACTTAATACTAGAACTCAAGATATTAATAACTCAAAAAAAAAAAAAAAGCATAGGGTCGTACAAAGTCATATTAAATACTTAGCTAAGTGATCGGGTAATGGCAAACACACACATGCTCCCGCCAAATACCTATATAGAAAGTGTATTCTGCAAAATTTAACAGGGGCGTTTTCTTATCTGAATATAATGGTAATCATTTTGTGAAGTTCCCCCCCCCCCCCTCGGGTGCCCTTCTCCTTGATTAACGGCGTGAGCTAGAGGCGTAGGAATAAATGAAGAACTAGAAGTGTCCATGATCTTAATATGACTTTATTAAGATCTTAAATTTAAACCTCTAACAGATTAGATAATAATTATATATATGAGAGAATCTACGGTGGATAAACGCACAAATATATATAATACCGAAATAGCGTAACCCGGACCACTATCAATAACAAACCCGCCTCAGCTCAATTACAATGCTATCGCAGATCCTAATATTAAATAGTCACTCCTACCTTAATGTCGAATGAAGTAGCGATCAATCTGATTCTAGTTAAGGTTGCGGTTCACAGGAGTGAAATGGTATGCACCTTGACTTAAGGGCTCTCTGACACGGATAATTTCTGTTGGCTGTCACTTAACCTTTCAAAAACTCTTCACACTTGAATCACGAACTGTCATAACATTCCCCAAATAGCCACACCACTTACTCTAACTTCTGTTATTTAAAAGCTTCCTAATTTGCATCTTTCCTTCACGCTTCACTTCTTGGATTTGGTTGGAAAAGAGTTGCCAATAATTCCGGCCCCAAAGAACCCAAAGGACATGTTAATGAAAAGACGCGTGAGCCCGTCACAATTTGATTAATTATTTAAAGTTGTATGCCTCATTTTTGTGTCAAAACGTATGTTTTTCATTGATAATAATTTAATCGAAGTAGTTTTTATTATACTGTATCAAAATTCAATCCTTACTCTAATAATTATGTTACGGTGTCCTTAAAGAATACTTATACTCTTATATCGTATATATGAATCCTTATTGAACGTAATGCGGATACCAAGTCAAACCAATATCTTTTGCTTTTAATTTTAAAAAAAAAAATCAATCGAAACATTCCTAGTTTTTATACATGGTATAAAAGCTTCTCACAAAACATCGTATAAGTACATAAGATTTCCCAATCCTTCAGAGTCTATAAAAATCGTCAAACTCTCTAACCCTACTGCAATTCGAGGTTTTACAAAAAATGCTGCTCTATACATTATCCTCAGATCTCTGTAGAAGTCAGATGTTTCTGTTGTAGTCATCTATCTCAGTGATGTGCTCTTACTGGTGGAGGTAGTAAAAGAACTATAAACCTCTTCTTTTGCTGCTGCCAGATTGCAGAGTCTAAGATTAATGAGATCTCGCTTGCGTTGAGAAAAGCGCATGTTTTCTCGCTCCCTAGACGCAGAAAAATTGCACACGGATTAGGCGAGCGGTGTTGGATCTGGCACCGAATTTTTCTCTCAGCAATTGATTTCTTTTTAACGAGAAATCATCTCAACTCGACTCTTCATTTCCAGAAGACTCTTTATTTATTTTTTGCTTGTTTGTTTGCTTGCGAGAACAGTGTCATTTTCTCCACATTTTGAATTCTCTTCAAACATTATGGATGATGTTAGAGTTTGCATGCGATTTCGTTCTGTGGAAGTCAACAAAGAATGTCTAGGAAAATATTTGCGCTTCTGGTAATTCAAACATATAAGGATGTTATATGGCGTTCGCGTCTGCAATGAATATTGTGAAATTACATATTTTATGGAATAGTTATTTTTTCATCGTTGTGCAATAAGGTAATAGAGTTTCGGAAAATAACTTCTACTTTGTTTTTCATATTTTGAACATGTTATTTTTTTGTAAATAAAACTTGTTTCTGTCATTTGTGGTCCGAGATTTGTTTGATAATAATATACATGCGGCTCAATATGCAAATATAAGGATTCTGAGTTGATTATATTTGATTTTAGAATATGCTTCTATCGATAGAAGTCAGTTGATCTAAATTAGGGCTAAGTTACAATAGTATGCTTTCATCCTATGGTATTGGGTACGCTTTATTTCTTGTTTTTTTTCATAGGATCTATCGAAAAATCATCTATATTTTGTAAATTTCTTTGAAAGAAAAAAAAACTTATTTAAAATTAAGAAATTGTAGTATTTTTGTTTGGTACATACTTTGTGTAAAATATTTTCCAATAAATATGCAAAAAAAAACAAATATTCTCCGGAAATAAATGATTAAAACGATCTGCAATTATTATTTTTCTGATTTCTTTTACTTTATTAAAGAACAAGCAATATAAAACAAATAAAGTCAATTTTTACTCAGGCCAACAAAGAAAATTTTTATTTTAGTTACTTTTTATTAAATACTTACAATTAATATAAATATGTATTGACATATGACAGAATCATAATATTAAGTGGAAGAATACCTTTTAAATTAACATTAAAAACTTTTTAACCACATTAAATTTGTAATTACATTCTTTAATAAAGGTTTAATATGATTGTTTTCGATTTTATCTTAAAAGCAGTGTAAAAGTAATGCTGATGTCTAACTAGTGTATGATTATTCAGGTTAAGTTAAATCATCATCACAATTTTAACACAAGCTGTTTTATCTTATAGTGCTGCCATCTAGAGAATAATATCGACTGTATTACATTTCTTTAACTATAATTAATTACTTTAATTAAATTAATGAATTAATATTTGAAAAAAACTGTTTTAACATCAAGTGTCATCCATTACAAGTTTAGAAAATGTATGGAACAAGTTCGATATACGGAATTTTTTTAAAAATCGTCAATTTTCTTTTTGGTGACTTTAGTTGCCAAGGAAAGCATAGGGTTGCAAAATCCCCCCCTCCTCCCCCTTCTGAAACGACACGAAACGCGGTACCTTACCCCTAATAATGACAGAATTAAGTCAGCTAATCAATAATTAAGTTATTTATGAATAATTAAAAAGAAACATTAGTAAATAATATGGAATAAGAAATAAAGTAATAATAATAAAAGAATTGAAATACAACCTAATAATGAAAGAATATTCAACCTAATCTATAAGTAAAAAGAAACTTTAATAAATATAATTAATAAATAATATCACAAATATAATATTAAATAAATATTTTTAATAAATAATAAATATTATTACTAAATAAATCATATATATAAATATTAAGAAATAATAGGAGCTATAAGGCAGTGAATTTTGTCCGGAAATATCTATGTCAAACAGTTGGGAATCCAAAAGGAAAAGAAGAATGTTAGAGAGAATCCCATAGAAATTAAAATTGTTCCAGAAAGTTGGTTTTTTAAAATAACTATTGCTCTGATTGGAAAATCCGCCATAAGACTAAGAGACTGTGGAACCCGACTGGAAAACAAGGGGAATCAGGGAAGCCTGAGTCTTGCACAGAATCGCTCGATAAAAGCGCCAAAAAAAATTGCCGAAAAAAAGTCCGTATATCGAATTTATGCCAAATGTATTTGAACTTTAAATGATGAATAAAAAGTATTTTATTAACGATTGAAAATTTGTGAACAAGATATACAAATATATATAGGGAGAGTGTGAACTAATAGTAAGAACTGAAAAAAGAAAATATCTTCTCTTTAAATCAAGCCTTATTAGTCTTTTTTTGTAAACAATGAGTTTGCAATTGAGTTAAGTAGGAAATCATTACTGGAAGAACATTGTTGACAAAAATCAACTTAATAATGGATGGATTTTTTTATTAAGTTAAGGCTGAGAAATAACAAGAGGATTATATTGATTTGTGAAGTAATAAAATAATTTAAATATATTATAGTAGATTGAATACATTGTTGTAGTAATATACAATTGTATGTGGCAAGAGTATTGTTTGGATTTGAAATGTAAGCGAATAGCTTAAAGATACATTTTAAAAATTCAATGAATTATAGTAATATAGAATTACTTGAAATATTGTAATTTCCAAAGGTTTAAGTGTACAATAGGGAGCACCTGAATAAAGTTAATTTTTTGGCGAACAAAATCAGTCGCCAAGCAACTTAATTTAGTGATAGGTGTTACGAGACATTACAAATCAAATTTTTGAAACCAAAATGAAGAATGTATTTTATGTATGAAAATCTTCGAGATAGTTTATAGTTCATATTTAACAGTTATTTCGTTTGCCATTACAAATATTTTCTAAATTAATAGAATTATATTATATTAAATATTATCCTCATTATAATTCTCAGTACGCATAAGTAGTATTAGTCAGTATGAAAATAAAGCTTACAAAAAATTGAATAAACGTGTTATAAGCTTGGATTTAAAAAGTGTTATATATTTAATAGAATACAGCAATAATACTTCAATGCATTATTTTTATTAAAATTAAAGTGGTGTAATTTGTTTTAATACTTGATTGATAGATATTTTTTTATCATTAATTAAGTCCTTGCTTAAATAATAAGGAAATAACAATTCGAAATTTATAAATTATCCATTTTAAATCTCGGAAATAAAGAAACAAGCAAAAATACGTACAAAAAGTTTCTTTTATTCAAAAGGAGCTTAATTATTTTATCCTTAAATCTTGAATAAAAAAGCAGTACAAAGTACACTGTAAATATTTTAAAGATCTTAAGTTTATCTTACAAGTATTTAATTTCGAACGTTTGCTTCGAAAATATTTTTTTTAAAAAATTGGATCATTCATGAATAATTATGTCTGAAAGAAGCTATATATATAAAAAATATTTTTTGCGATAAAAGTAAATACTACATTTTTTATTTAATTTTTTTTTATATTCAGGGATTTATGTTATGCAAATAGATTACCTATTATGGCAATATTAAAAACTGCTGTAGCTGAAAAGTATAATCAAAGTAGAATCATTAAATTCTTATTTT
>BMAV01019903.1:229214-247333 GCA_019973955.1 Trichonephila inaurata madagascariensis
CGAGAAAATTACTCAACATTTTTGACGTATGTTTAGCACACGGTTTCTTATAGATCGTACAGTTTAATTTAAAATAAAGTATTATCAAAAGCTAAGACGGGAGGAGTAATAGGTGAGGAAAAAAAGAAAAAAAATTGCAAACTTGTTGCCAGACTGTCGAGAATAAGATTAATGTGATTTCTTCAGCAGTAGAAACCAGGTCTTGAAAACGAAAATTCCACGGTAAAGAATTTAATACTCGCTATCACTAGACAAGCTACTAGAGCCAATATATTGAGTCCTCTTGGTACCAAATTTTCTTTCTGGTATCGTGGTCTGATCTACGTGTAAGAACAGTGTTTTCGTGGCATGCATGGTTATTTTTCCCTATTTTTTTCCCCTTTCCCTTACAGACTGCATTTATTTGATGCACTGAACTGGAATGTTATGTAACGACACAATTTGTGACAAGCATTCTCTTGCGCTAGTGTGTGTGATATTAAATCTATCGTAATGTTCGAGAAAAAGGTTTGATGTATCCCAATAGAAAGTTTACAAAGCGGAAAAGAATTCGATGTAGAAGACATTTATTTTTATATTCTGCATCATTCGGCATAAATATGTTGCATCAGATGGTTTAAATATAAAGCTTCTTGACGTTAGTGTTGGAAAAACAAGTAGAGCATGAGAGAGATTGGACGATTGCATTTTCTATGCTGTTCCTAGATTCATCAATTGCATTAGCCAAGAGACTTTATACTAAAAATGGTATGCGAAGAAGACGAGGGGAGGATCGTAGTATTCTGGAAAATATTGGTTCTGTAATATGATAACAGATAAAAACGAGATTTGTAGTTCCCTTTTTAAAAATTTATCGGAAAAAAAAGACTCTTACATGATGCATTTGATATGTTGTTCACTTTCTTTAAAAGAGATATTTCAAAAATTGTAAATCTTTATGATAAATAAATCATGTGTATTATATGCTTTTAAAATTAATAAAGTGAAGTCTTTTTGCTTTCAAATAAAATAACATATAAGCAATATAAAAAAAAATTATTTTAAAGCCAATTCCTACTTAGGTCAACAAAGTTAAATTTTATTTTAGTTACTTTTTATTAAATAGTTACAATTAATATAAATATGTATGTACGTATGACAGAATCACAATATTAAGGGGCAATTACTTTTTAATCATTATCATTAAACTACCATATTGTCATCCAAAACCATCGTGTATATAAAATTTCAGTGGAACTGAATGCTTTAAAACGTGAGAAATAAAATCTTTTATATATAAAGTTTTGACCCAAGTCGCTAAAAATGAAACCAAAGTGACTGCTTCCGTAATTCTTTGAATAATTAGTTTCAATTAATTAATTTTAATTAACTATGACTGAAAGATCGTATTGCCGCGCAAAACAATAGTGTGTAGAAAATTTTAGCTTAAATGAGCGCTTTAAAATGTGAGAAAAAAACATTTTAAAGTTTTGACACAAGTCGCCAAAATGGTCGCTAAGTCTCCAAAAATGATGTCAATGTGGCTGTATCTGTAATGCTTTGAATAATTAGTTTTATTCGATTAATTTTCATTCATTATAGTTAAATTACCGTATTGTCATAAAAAATAATCGTGTATATAAAATTTCAGCGCAATTGAGTGTTTTAAAATGTATTTTATAAACAATTTTGAAAATTTAACAAGATTTATATAGGGAGATTGTGAACTAATTGTAGGAATTGAATTACTATTGTTTTAAAAAAGAATTAATTTTTCTCACTTAAGCATACCGGATAGTTATCAGAGAAATTATACACAAAAATCAGTTAATCTGAAAACTTTTCTATTTTTTTAAATTCTAGAAAAGAAAATTGAAATAAACTTGGTGTCATTCGATTAGGAAAGACTAAATTTCTTGGATAACAAAAAGCCGCGGCAGCTGAGTAGTCATTGTCACGAATCGTGATTTCGAGTTCTCTTGCGTTGACCATCCTCCCTTTAGAGAGGTTGATGTACGTTAAATATATCGTGGCCGAAAGTCATCACGTTGACGCGGTGTAGAAGATAGGAAGCCATCTCAAGTGTCATACTCCGTCGCCAAGAGCCCTCGTGTTATTTTGAAGCACCACATACAGAATCAAATTACATTATGGTGTAATGTACAAAAATATAAATATAATGCAAAGTTAAAACATGTAAAAATAAGAAAAATTTGGTGTTACCATTTAGATTTAAACTTGTCCCATTATCTTAAGAACAAAGCTTGAGTATTTCAATAAATAATAAATATCACACTTTTTTTCCAGTATTATTGTTGCTAAAAATTGGGTGCGGCTTAGAATCGAAGGGAAAAAATGTTGGAAACGGTATTTTCAGCAATGACAAGTTCATGCATGCATTTAAAAGTTTATAATACTGATAAATAAAGTAGTTATTAACTTCTTTTTAGTTATCATTTTAAAATTTATTTTAATTTCGAAAAATTAGACATCGGTAAACCACACACATTTTGCGCTATTTTTCATTTTTATAATATATATATTTATATATATATATATATATATATATATATATATATATATATATATATTGTTGAGAATTTGAAATGCAGATTAGAATCAATGGAGGCTTAGATTCGAATAAATAAGTATATTAAGAAAAATAAATAAATAAACTGAAATAAAATTTAAAAAAAAAACGACACTGTAAGAGACGTTTCTTACTGCTAATTAGGCCAAAAGTCAATGAAAAGAGCAGTAGGTTTGATGAAATTTGTGACAGATCTTCACACTAATCCTCTTGGGGAATCTTTGGGCTAGCATTCGCTTTTAATTTACAGCCATCCCTCTCAAGAAGAAACCTTGACATGTAAATTTGTTCGACTATATAAAGTCAGAGTTTTGTAATTGCGGGAAGAAGGAGCTGAGAAGCTGTTGGAGTCGCCCCGAAGGTGAGATTGAGTCAAGTAGATTTTTTTGCAGCTTAAAATCAAGATTGGTGTTTGCCACTGTATTAAATTAGTGGAATGGGGTTTGAAGTCAACGATAGATTAGGTTATGTTAAATTGGTTACTTGTGCTTGTTCGCTTAATGTTTATTGCTTTCTTCCTATTACTCCTAGGACATTCACTTAAAGTTTAAACTGTTGTTGATTAGTGTGTTTGAGTAAAATAAATAATTGTTATAAAGGAAGAGAGAGAGAGTTTCTGGTTCTGCTTTTACTCCTCCCACACTCTGAGGTGAGGGAGGAATTTCAGGGGTATATAAGTCGCTCACAAATTTACTTTTAATTTACTTCACTCTGTGAAGCAACCCGAAAGCTGATGGTAACAGACCTCATAATTTCAGACTATGTTCAAGTGAAGAAAACAATACTCAACCCCTTCGGGAAGAACGTCCTATGTACGCTCCAGCATAAAATACCGACAGTTCCCGAGCGTCCCATATGCACGCCACGCAAATGGAACCTTTCTTAAGCTCTATTTTTCGTCAATAGAAGGCATTATATACCCATAAGGCTTGAGATACATGTAAATCTTACCTTCTTGAAATGAGAGAAATATTACTTACATACACGTGGTTTTTGTTTTATAAACATAAGGGGAAGGGAATCTTTCCGAATTGAATGCTGAATGACTGCTCTTGAAAGGAATATGTCGTTTTTGTTTATAGTGATGATGAAAGATTTATTTTCGCTAGAGCATTTGGTATGGGTTTGCAGTGTAGTTTTTAATAGATAGTTAGATGGTAGATGAAATTATTATTATTATTATTTTATTTTTACAAGGTCGAAGCATCGAAAATCTTTAACTGAACTTTGAATATCCGAATGAAGCAAAATTGATTCTAAATTAGTGCCTGAGAGTAGTGATAGTGATAAATAATTTATTATGAGTGTTCTGTTCATTGTGAATTTTATGGTAATGATATTTCAAACATCTGTATGCCGATTAAGTCGACTTAGGCTTAACTTCACAAAACCCTCCGGCCGTGGCGGTACGCACGCGTACGTATCCTTCTTCCTCAAAGGGTTAAGGTAAACCTCTTCTACAAACTACCGCACAACGCCAAAGGGAGGACTTTGGGTCTCGACAGGTTTAACGTGCATTAGCACCTCTACACGTAGGGTCTTCAGTGGCAGCAGTTCTCAAATTCATGACACACCGGATACGAGTTCGTGACCATAACCATTAAAATACCACATCCACAAAATGATTAAAAACTAAATAAAACTAAAAAAATATATTTACTAACCAATGGACTGTAAAACAGTTGCACATTTCATTTTGAAAACTGAATGAAATCACAAATGGGGCTTAAATAACTGAAATAAATGAATTTAGTCGACCTTTGTTCTTTTAACGTGTGGTGTTCTTTGGTTAATTCGCAGACTTCAGTAGCATTTAATGGATAAGATAATGCTCATAATTTAGCGCATTTGTTTCAGAATTCATTATTTAATTACGTCTTTTGTGATCGAATAATGACAGTTATTTCTGGTGTGAGAACTTCGCGGGCCTAATGTAATTTTGTTTGGAAAATTGAGTTACCTCCGAGAACTTTGCACAATACCGAAGTGAAGCTTTTGAGACCTTTGATCTTAATATGATGTTGATATATATTTTTATAAAATATTAACTAAATTAGCATTGACTCTTTGTATTACAAATTTTGTCAACGTATTATGATTTTGAATGCATACAAGAGAAAACACATACAGAAGTTAAGGTTATTTAATTGTCAAATGTTAAACATTTTTTTATTGTACTTTTCTAACTATTAGGGTTACATATAATTATGTTACGTATTCATTGAAATTGTAATGAAATCAAACATTACACATCTGAAAATTCTTAGATCTGCGTATTTCCATAGAAAGTGTAAAAGAACATCTAATGCAAAGTTAGGCACAATTTCTGAAACTGTGTAAAGAGAATTCTCATTAGTGTTTTTGTGTTAAATTTGTCGGAATATTTCAAGATGAAATTTAAGAGAAAATTTCCTATTAGAAAATATTACTATTTGATTTTTTTTCAAAAATCAAGAGGAAGAATCTTATATAATGAGTAAATGTACGTTACGTAAAAATATTGTTTTTTTAAAATTTAACTTTTTGTGTAACAATTATTCTCATTGATTAAGTCAAGTTTTGTTAATTTTATATTTATAACACAATTATTTTTTATATATAGTTCTAATGCAAGATATTTGTTTCTTGATCTTATTTGACTATGTATACACACTTTTCAGTAACAGATTTTAAAATAATTATTTTTAGAAATATAAAATTCATTATAATTTTAAATTAAAATGTTAAAAACTAAGACGATTTTATAAATTAAATTTTCTGAAGATTATACATGTTTACCATGAAACAAATTTGAATTTTTCATTAAATAAAGTCAAATAAGTCTGGATTACAATATTAAACAATTATGTATGTATAAATATCACTCAAAAAATCTTTGTAAAGTTATATTTTCAAAGTTATCTATTTCTCGTTATTTAGTGTACAGTTGAATTCATGGCCGTGAAGTAGAAGGTCATAACGTTGAAGTTTTTATAGTACTACAGTTTGAGATTCACTGAACTAGGGTGTTTTACAAAATTACTAGAGCTTTTACCCGTCGAAGTAACACAACACATACGAAAATGGGAACGGAATTTCGTAAAAATGGAAATATTTCGCAGTAAATATTTTTTTACATAAAAGTTTATTCTTAGAAGTCCTGGAACACACACACACACCCTTATGCGCAAACTTAACATTCGAATTTGACGCACGGTTTTCAACGCGGAAAAAGTCAAACTATACTATAAAAATGAAACATAACAGAACGATTTTCTTTCTCCAACTTAACAGATACCATGAATTTTAGTAAAAAAAAGCCGTCAAAAGCACTCAGCATTGACTCTTTCGGCAAGTCATAACGGGCGTTGTCTGGATTTTGACCGGAATAACCTTGTAGTGGGGTTATTTACGTCAATTTGGTTCAGTTGGTGGAGTGAAGAGGGGGGATTTATACTCCATTTTTATGTCAGTTCTGAAAGAAATACCATCCCCAGAAAGGTTAGATGTCACATTTGTGAAAAAACGATTTTTAAATGTTGTTTCAGGTTCTGTTTGATTTCACTGAGTTCTTAGCTGCACTTGTTTTGAAATTCAAGATTACCATGAAAATTTAAAGAGAGATATATGTTGTTTGATACGACGATGAATAACTACTTGTTGATTTAATTAAATGAAAAAGTGATTTTTTTTTTTTTACAAAATATTTAAAATTATAACCCATAACAGAAATTGTAGTGAATCTCTCCACCACTACGCCATGGCACTTTTTTGTGCCGCCAAATCTTTTTAAAATTATTAATTATATTTTGAGAAAAATAATAAAATCCGGAACCGAATCTTCAGCCATTTATTATTTTATTTAACATTGAAAATTATTATCATGAACTATTTTACATAGTGTGTTACACATAAATAAGAATTTTTTAAACTTATTTTATCGTCAGTATGCCGCCAAATTTTGAAATTCTTAGAAGTATACCTCAACAACAACAAAAAAGGTTGAGAATCACTGATATATTGTTTTGCTTGTGTATTGGATTGTCTTTTTTGCTGTGCACAGTAAAATGTTTCCTTCTAAGAATAAAAATGAGAATTTTATATCATTAAATCAAAATTAGTATTTAAAAAAAAAAGGCATTTTTGCTGTTGTCAAGAAAGATTTAAAAAAAACAAAAAACAGATGAAATGTCTGTTCTAGATTATAATAGGGATCTCTATAAAATGTTATATACTGATTAAATTTTATAAAGGTAGGAGAACAATGTATAATTGGATAATTCAAAGAAAAAATAACTTTTAAATATGTAAAAAATTTCACTATATAAGTTTCTAAAATGTGCATACCAAGATAAAAGACATATTATAAATACAGTCGAATCTCTACATAACGAACCTCTATAGTGCGAATTTTTCTATATAGCGAACTTTATCCTGGAACCTTGAATATTTCACGACTTTCTTCGTAAAATAATCTCTCTATAGCGAAGTGCATTTTCTGTATAACGAACTTTTTCTTTAGTGATTCAATTTTCTCTCTCCTTATTTTTAAGGCATTTCTGAACATTTCAAGTTATTTCTCTATCAACACATTTTATGGTGGTCATAAATTTTGAATTGATTTTATTAGATCCTAACTCACCGAAAGCAATAGAGTTCTGAACATTTTATCCAAGGTGTGCAAACCTCAGTGTCCAGTTCACTAGAAACATCTTCGATATCCCTTTTCACCCTTAGTAAAGTTGTCCCGTGTCCCCCTGTTCTAGTTATAAATTAATGTATGTTTAATATTAATTGCATGCCTCTATATATACATGATGCGCCATCAGTGACAATCTAATGATTCTAATTATTTGTTTAATTTATGTAATTTTTACTTTCATTATTCAACAACTCACAGGGCAATTTTATATTTCACTATGGAAGTTCTTTATAGAACACAACAACTATTTCATCAAAAATTGTTCTAGTATGAAAGCTTCTATGTCTTCACAAAATCTTATAAAAAATAATTTTTTTTTTTTAAATGAGTTAAAAAAAAATTTTTTTTTTTTAAAAAAATCGATTTATAACATTTAATAAAATGATCTTACATTTTTATGAACGACTATTTAAAAGTTAGACAGCATAAAAAAGAATGGATATTATGCATTACTGTAATGACCATCCTCTCCTTTAAATGAATGAATTTCGAAAACATTAAGATAGCTGATTGGTTGAGCTAGAGAATGATGTTTTACTTCTGAAAACCATTAGCTTCATTGCCATTAAAATAAAAAAAGTAGCTTATGTTCAAGTGAAGTATAAAATTAGCATTTGAATTAAATCTTGATTCAGGTCGATTTTTCGGAATTCTAGCACAATGTTCGCATTCATATAAATTCTTCTCTTAAAAATTAGCATCTGTTTTGTGATTTACATGTTATTACCTGGCAATATTACCTTTTGTAAAAATTTGCATTACGGAACATTTAATCATTATATTTATTTGTTTTTTCTACTTGTTATTGAACAAATTAAAGCGCTGTGTTGACGTTTTAGAAATAACAATTCATATGATTTTTAAACAAGTGTTCATGAATGCAAATTGTCATTAATTAGCAAGTCAGATTTATGGGAAATAATTAACTGTGCTGCTTTGTATATAATGTAGGGTGTTCGAAAAGTATGCTGCACTTTCAAAAATGATTTAAAGGTAAACAAACAGATTTTCACTACGATTTTTATATCCCATACAGAAAAAAAATATAGTTTCAATTTAATGAAATATAACTAGAACCAATAAACAAACTCTAAATGAATGTCCAACTCCTTCGTTTTGCAATATTCTCGTTTCAAAACTGCTTCATCACAGAAAAAACATAAGTTATCGAATGGGTTAACTTAATTTAGTGGCGCAACAGCCCATGAAGGCCAAGGCTAACAGTTTCCAACTCAATGCACCCGACCTTGGGCCTTGAGGTGCATGAGCACATGTCCGGTCAGGTGGTCAGTCTCACGCGAAACCCCCAGTGTTAAGTTCCCAGTCGAGCTAGGCACTCATTTATCAACTCACTGAAGGGATGAGTTGATCTCTCCCAGCCCGGGGTTTGAACCTCTGACTTGTGGTGTAGAAGCACGATGCACTAACCATTCAGCCACTGGGCTTCATAGAATGGTTTATCGAATTAAAATCTCCAATACATGTGCAGCATTAATGGGATGCTGCAACAATAAAGTTTAGAAGTGAGAAAGATTTTGAACCAGTACCGTGGTCACCTAAATGTCTAAGGAAAGTACCTTCGGACTTCTTCTTTTGGGGTACGTGAAATACATTGTGTCCAACTTCTTGCTTTTGCGAATGATATAGGGCCCGCGGTAGCCGAGTGGCCAAGGTATAGGAGCGTGGCTGGCTTGTCACAAGTTCAAGCCCAGTACCACTAAAGACCCACCGTGTAGGGGAGCGATGCAGGTTAAATCTGTCTAGAGCTCAAACGTCCTCCATTTGGTGTGGTAGTTAGGAGAGGGGGTGCCAGCTTATGTGCCATCCGCGTTACTTCCCCATAGTTCAAAATTACGAGGTCCGTCACCAAAAGCCCTCGTGTAGCTGAACAGTGCGACGTTAATATTTATTCACTCACTCACTCATTGCCGAAGATATTCGAAAATTAAAAAAGCTTTGTTATCAACGCTTTTGTAGCGCTTGAGATTGCGACAAAGGAGATGGGACATGTTAGTAATACGGATAAAACGAAGTTTTTGATTTTAACTAATAAATCTCCTGATTTGTTTCATTTGAAGATAGGTAACTATACTTTTGAAACTGTAAAAGAGTTTACTTACTTAGGAACTCTGATCTCAGGCAGAAACGATCTGAAAATTGAAATAAACAATAAAGTCTTTTTAGCTAATACTGTTGAACCTGTTTTTGTGTGGTTGATAAAAATCGCATAAAAATAGCCGCACAAAAAAAAAAAAAGTTCGAAAATTTTATGAATTCTTACATATAACAAATCAATTCGTCGAAATACTGCAGAAAGTTTTTTTTTATGTGGTCGCACAAAAATAAAATCGAATAAAAAAGGACCGCACAAAAACCGGTTCGACTTTTAGAAGTTTTCATATAACCCCAGAAACCAATTCCAATCTAAATTTATTTCTGTAAACACAAAGTTTTGCATATATAAAACTTTAATCAAATCTACTGCTCTGTATGGAAGTGATGGTTAGACTCTCAATAAAGCAATGGAAGAAAAGTTGCTCATTTTTGAAAGAAAAATCTTTAGGAAATTGTTTGGATCTATTCAAGAGAATAATGAATGTGGAGAATTCTTTACAATCATAAAATTTACAGAAAATATGACGGAACTGAGACACATTGTGTGAGAACTGTAAAAACATCACGTATTAAGAAGTTGGGCCATTTGTACAGAAATGTCGATGCTTTTTCTAGCAAAAATGTAACTTTTTCGAAATTTAAAGGGTCCAAACGTAGAGGACTAACCATACGATGGTTAGACGATGTTGAAAAGGATTAATTGAATATTAACGTCGCACTGTTCAGCTACACGAGGACTTTTGGCGACGGACCACGTAATTTTAAACCATGGTCAAGTGACGTGGACGACACCCCCCTCTCCTAACTACCACACCAAAGGGAGGACGTTTGAGCTCTCGACAGATTTAACGCGCATCGCTGCCCTAAAAGACGGGTCTTTAGCGGTACAGGACTCGAACTCGTGACAATGCAAGCAACGTTCGGATACCTATACCACTCGGCTACCGCGCCCACATGTTGAAAAGGAACTTAAACTAATGGGAATCATCCAATAGAAATCCATCGTGACTAATAGGACCAATTGGAGGAGGATCAGCGAGTCAGTCTTGGCCAGCAAAAGGCTGTTGAGCTTATGAAGAAGAAAAACATTGTTTATAAACCGCCGTTTAGAATGTTTATTCAACAATATTTCACAGAACGTAGCTAGAAATTTTAGTAGTAGTAAATAAGTACTGCGCACATAAAAACCCATGCACTAAAACATTTTTAAAAAAAATAAAAACAAAAAATTTGTTATTTTCTTTATCGAAGATAAAAATCCATTAGTGAATAATGTTTGCTTTTTTTATTAGAAATTAATATTTGAAAGTGTAAACCAAACTTTTTGGACACCCCGTATACAAAGCACCAACAATCAAAAACGTTTTCAAATAGAACCACGATTTTCAAAATAAAATACATTTAAAACATTACATTTAACATAAAAGAAGAAAAAGAATGTTTTGGATCAGGGGTCGGTAGCCTGTCAAACGCGCTGAGCAGTTCTCAGTTTCACTGTTCAAAGTTATAAGATCAAATTAAATCTCTCGGTCTCTCCTCTCTATGCCTCTTGCATTAAGACTGATTCTTAATTTCAATTCTTTACCATAAAACGATTCTTCTGAAACTTCTTGTGAGAAATTTGTGTGATTTATGTGTTAAATAAAATACACCCTTTTTGTTTAAGTCTAACTCATTCTTAGCGTTAAATATTCAATTCAAATCAAACCGATTGTGTAGTGCTTTTAACATGTAGCATCACTCATTACTGCTTCGTGAAAAAAATCTTCAGAGTTATTGAAAGTGAAGTTTACGGAATTGAGAAATTAGATCTCGGAAACAACTATAGATAAATTGAAAGCCATTATAAATTTTTGTATGTCATCACTGGAACGCTTTAAATGCATGAACAAAATTCCATGCATTTAATTTTATGCTCTGTTTTCCGCTTTTGCTTTTGAATATATATGTGAACAATTTTTTTTCTCATGTGAAATATATTTTGAGACCACAAAGAAGTTGTTTAACAGCTGAACATTCAGAATTATGTGTCGAATAGAAAGTCTCACATTATATCTTTGACATTGCAATAGTAAGTAAAGCTTTGCAGCGACAAGTTTCGCATTGAAATTTTAATTTTTTTTATTTCACTATATTGCAGGAATACTTATACTTTACGTTTATTTCGTGTTTAAATAAATATTCTTAAAATATGTATATTATATGTACACAATTTATTTTTTTATTTTTGTTGAAGGAACAGTTATGCTTAATGTTGCTAATTTTTATGTTAATCAATATCTCTAAATGATATATAATTTATATATAATAAAACTAAGTAACTAAGTATAAAACTAAACTCTGTATTTTTTTTTGACATATATACCCTAACTCAGTGTGCATTACCGTGGTTATTTCAAAAATTTCGTACTGCGTGGGACATTGAATCATATTTGTAGATTGTTTTGGCACATCACATCTATAAGGTTGCCGACCTCTGTTCTAGATATAAGAAAAATATATTGATAACGATTGAAATTTGTGAGCAACCCTTTAGAAAATTAACTTTTGTGACTAATATGAAAAAAAAAATTAACTTTAAACTAATGCGATTATGTTACTTACATTTTTGTGTCTCTTCAGCACATATTTTCGATTCATTAAAATGTTACCAATCTATGCTATTATATTGCTGTAAATACTGACATATATGTTTTGTATAAATTGAATTAAACATCCATATTCAATTTGATGAATTGTTTATTCACTTATCATCTAATATAATTGTTTCGCATATCCGAGTTTTGGAGATCTTGAAAACATTATCTTGTTTTATAAATTACATTTTAATTTGTTAAATTATAAAAGTCTACTATATTATTATTAACTGCATAAAACATTTTACTCTTGATAAATTTTTCTCTCTAAATTAAAATACATGTATTTATAAATAGTTATTTAATTTGATTCACCCTTATTTCATTTAAATCATTTCGCACTATGGTATGTTTTAAATGACAGAATTATACTATTAAAATTGAAAGGCAATGCTTACGATTGAAAAATAAATGAACTTTTCAAAATTATACTATTGTGTGTTTTGCAAAACATATATATATATATATATATATACAGCATTTAGAAAAAGTTAACATATAATTGTGAATAACGTATCTTAAAATTAGCCTTCATAATGTAAATAGTGGAAATGAAAATGCTATTCAGTACATGATTCATTCAGAATTTAGAGAGCAAATTACAGTATATTATAATATTAATTATCAGTAAAAATTATTTCAGAAATCGCACATATAATCAGTTTAAATATACATGACCAATAAATAAATAAATGGAATAAATAAACTTAAATTATGGCAACAGTATTGAATCATTGTTTAAAACAGATATTTTTAAAGTTTATTCATTGAGTAATAACAACGACTTTTTGTGTGGAAGAATTATGTTCAAAAATATATCAGCAAGAAACCCAGTTTGAAAAATAAAGCAATTTATCTGTGAATATTGATTTCTTTTTTATCACTGATCGATGGATTACTCTTTTACGAAGTAAACAATTCATCTTCGGTTATCACTCAATAAAACTAATGACTTTTTTCATTGTTCTTCCCTCTTTATTCACTTTATTTTCTTTGCCAATGAAGTGATCTTAAATGGAAACTCTTTCGCCTAAGGCAAGTTAACACAAAACGATTTACATGAATTTCATTATATAGTGGCTTAGAGGTAGCGTGCCCATTTCGAAATCTTGAGATTTCGAGTTCGACCTCGGCTGAAGTCGATAAACTTTCTGATTGCCAAAATCGTACGCACGCATGTCATACGATTATATGGCTTGTAAAAGATTCATTGAGTATTAATTTGGGTCTGGTACTCTCAGAAAAATTAAATCACGGCACTGTTTAGCATCCGACGAATTGGATAAAATTCAAATGTCACAATTTGGCATCCGAAGCTCCCCACTAGATGGTACCACCAATGAAATGGCTTCGACTTCATGGGGACTTGCCGTGTCTGAAAAGATATATCTTGCTAATATGCAGCCCATTGAAATATATATATATATATATCCTTCAGGACAATCGTGTAATTATTTTCATTAGTTACCCGTCTAACTGGGACTTCTGGAACTACATCCCTCCCCCCTCTCCAAATAATATGAATTCCAGCTTGATATAAAAGCGAGACTCTGGAAAATCCCGCTCTCTTATGTCTTTGTCCTTTCACCATGTAGTCGACTGCAGTGCGTAGTATTTTAGTTTTCAGTGTTCTATGTTTTATGAGTATTATGCTTCCTGTGATGTTGGAATGTTATACATTAAATGCTGAATAAACTAGATTTACTTTCTCAAAGGACTGCCTTGTCGATAACACAAATATGCAACATCAACCGTACAGTAATCTTCACCACCGGCCACGCCCTGTCCTTTTATTACAGTATCATTACCAATCGCAATGTTTTTATAGGATTACTACAGTTATCATTACTACACACAAGCAATTTTAATAAACATTTCATATATATATCAGTAAATAAATTAAAAAGAAGACTAATAAATCCTAAAACATCTTAAGATCAAACCGAAAGAACCAAGAACATGGTACCATGACAAACCAAAAAAGAAATTTAGCTAGAGTGAAAAAAAGCTATTATGATTTCCCGAGCTGTCTCTGGTTTAGGACAGTGAAACAGGGTTAAACAGTGTTTTGTGTGATCTCAACCTTCCCCTACAGCGGAAATGTTCGACATAATAGCACAGGAAATAAACCAAGGCAAAGGCCCAAAACCCACGTGGGTGAATATAACAGCAATAGTGTAGAATTGGAATATTAAATTACTATAGGAATCCGGGAGAAATAGACAAATATAAATATGTAAACAAAATTTTTTGAAAAAGAGGTTAAAAATGATTATGGCATAATTAAAAATAATGTAAATGAGCGAAGAAACTAGAATCTTACCCGATGTAGACAGATTCCATGAGTGAAATGACTCAATGCACAAAAAAACAGCATAACAGAAAAATAGATATATGGTCTTCTAACGTTCTCCGTATTGTTTTCGGTCTTGATTGATAAATGTATATATATGTGTGTAATTGTAATCACACACACACATTTATAATAATTATCCAATAGCTATAATTCTAAATAAGAAAAACATAAATAGAAGTACAATTAGACAGTATAGGTAAGAAAAAACTATCCACAGTAGTGCAATTGCAAATTCTTAGCTGTAGGAACTGATATTACAGGTTTAAATAACTGCCAGTAAATCTTCAACTGCAATTTGCCTATACTATTGGGCTGTACAAAAAAATTATATATATAAAAGGAGTAAACATATGTCATTATCAGAAGATTAAATTCATTATACTATTGGTAATATTATAAAAATATAATAAGGGGAAATAAATATAACTAAAACTACTTACTTAATATCGAAAATTAAAAGTTATGTAAGTATAAAGTGCTATTAAAACTATTAACTATACCCCCTTAACTATTGTCATTTAACTTTCCGCCAACACAGAACCATCTTAGAGCATCACCGCGTAAAAGTAAAAATTCGTAATTCAATTATAATTATAGCTTTGTACACTTGAAAACCCAAATTATTTTATTGGAAAATTTTGGAGGGAAGAGTACAATTAATCATTCAAAGCAAGGCAACTATTAATTAATATATTTTTAAAATTATTTAACCTGTGGTGCTATCTTCTGATTGCATGTGTATATACACAATCTTAAAGAAAAATTGCATAGTATAAATTAGTACAATTTATTACAAAAAACAGTGTGTTGTGGTTAAATATTATTATATCAGTTAGATGCCTCGGATTTTTGTATATAATTGAAAACCTACTTCACGTTTATCGAAATCTATTTCTTTTTTCAATTCCTACTATTAGCTCGCACTGCCTATATATTTATTTATATATTTGTATGTTTATTTATTTATCTTGGTGGAATTTTCAATCGTTAATAAAGTACATTTTAAAGCGCTTAATTGAACTGAAATTTTATATACAGGTTCATTTTGGATGACAATACAATATAATTTAATTACAATTAAGAAAAAATAATTCATTAAAACTAATTATTTAAAGAATTACAAATACAGCCACGTTGGCGACAAAGCGACCCTTTTGACGACTTGTGTCAAAACTTGAAAAGGTTTTTTTCTCACGTGTTATAAAGCATTCAGTTGGACTGAAATTAAAAGGACAATACGATACTTTAAGGATAATTAAAAAAATTAATTACCACTTAATGTTATGATTATTTCCTATTTATATACATATTTATATTAATTGTAACTATTAAATAAAAATTAGCTAAAATAAAATTTTTCTTTGTTGATCTAAGTAGGAATTGATTTATGATATTTTAAATTTTCTTTTATATTATTATTTATAAAAATACGTGTGGAGAACTAGTAGCTTAATAGCTCGTGAGTTTACTGAGACGTTTTTGTCTCACCCAGCTGAAAAATCGGCTTTCTTTGGATAGGATAACAGTGTACCAATGCACACGTTCATCCCTAAATATTGCGGGGCCCTGTCTTCTGCCCTCACCCCGGCAACATATAACTGTGAAAGAACCCCATTCCGCCCACGAGCCGGATGTAATTCGAAGTGTGAGAAAGAGATCGCCCAACCCCACGAGAGGGCAGAAAAGGAGGTCCGTTTGAAAACACCGAAGAGAAGGGTTATGGCCTCCTTCCTCATAAATATCATAGTCAGAGCCGTAATTAAATAACCAATATTTTGTATAACTTCTACATAAACGATAATTAATAGCTGTGACGTAAGTAAACCATTAATTTTCTCAAACATCACAATACACATTACACTTAACAAAAAATTCATTTTATAAAATTTTCCTCTGGAATTTGTATGGCGGAAATATTTTATTTAATTATTATATTTAGCGAGATTTAATTCCAAAAAAAACAATATGTGGACAGATTCACAAGTCGAATAATTTAATCATAAGCAGATTTTTTAAAATCTCAAAATTTCAAATCTGATCCAGACATATTTTGTGTACTTTCTGACGTCATTGAAATATTTGAATAAATTAATCTGAAACGAAAGTGAAATACCTATGTTGGCAAATATTTGCATTAAAATGAAATATTAGAAGTATCATGTAATATTCCAGAATTTTCCTCATTTAAAAACATCATTTTTATGTGAAATAAAGCAGTATTTTACAATAAATAGTGTTTTCAAATGTGATTTTATTTGATCAAATTTAAATTGCTTTTAATTTTATTCAGAGAGGAAATGGAAACTTTCTAATAAACTCTTAGAAAAAACAGATTTCTGCTTTTTAATTTTAATCCTTATTTTGTAATAATTTTCTTTGTTTAACCATAAATAGTACTTTAAAACTGAATAACATATTTTGCTCAAGTTGTTTAAATTGAACTGCAATACGTTCTATATTCCCAGATTCGTCAATATTATTATATTAAAAACATATAAAGTCCTGTTCAATTCTCAGCAACTTACATTGAAGTATGAAATATATATGTGAATTCTATGAAAAAAAATAATATCCTTTCATTTCTCGAAGTTAATGCTAATAGCTTATAAATAGAACTAAGCTTCATATTATAAGTTTGCTTCATAAAAAAAGGTTAAAAATTCCTCCATTATAAATCATTGCATGTATGCCTGGAAAAACAGTCATTAGAAAATAAGAAGTCATACATTAGAATGTTTGTGTGTGCATATACTGGTTCATTCAAAAATAGAGTGACCAATTTTAAAAGCATATAGCAATTTACGATGAATTTCAATCGTTTTAATACTGTGGTTTTATTTTAAAAATGAAACATTTAAATTAGTAATCTAAACATTTTTATTAGTGAGAGTAAATTATGGTACCGAAATTATAGATCCTCAAACCCGGAATAAAATTTTACAGCTTTTGTAGAATGGTGGTTCAAATTCTATTATAAATAAAGCATTTAAAAACAAAATAAGATATTTTTCTGATGTATTACTAACTAAACTTTGAAAAGAAATAAAAAAAAAATTTGCAATTAAAAGCTCTAGGGAAAAAAAAAAATTGAAGGAAAGGCAGTCCTTAATGAAAAAAAAATAAATAAATAAAATAAAAGAAGCTTGGAAAAATTTCATCTCAAAGAAAGAAACTATGGGGAAAGAAATTTCTAACTTGGCGAAGAAACTATAGGTATCACAATCGACAATTTGTTGTCAGGTAAAAAAAAAGTTTTCTATAAAAGAAGTGAATGAACTAGTCTGTCATCAAATGTCAGCAAAGACAGTAGAAAAACGAAGAAAACACATTTGGCTTCTGTATCTAATGTCACGCAATGGTGGATACAAAACTTGAACAACTTCGGATGAAGCACTGCTTTATCAGTCATCCACAACTGATAAGTCGAAACAGAGGTAGAACATATTTTCATCGAATATCGTCGCAAAGATGGAGTTTTTTTTTTTTTTCTTCAAAAGGTAGCCGTCAGGTATTATGTTATGGAAGGAAATTTCCTCACAAGGCTTAACAAAACCATTTTTTTGTAGAACCAATGGCTAAAATTGATGCTATCAGAAAAAAGTTTTGAAGCACTTGATCAAAGAAACTAAACGTCTTTACCATCAAGAAAAGTTTTTTTCCCCCTCCAAGATTCTATACCAAGTCATATTGCAAAATCACCTATAAAAAGCAGAAAGATAAAGGGGGAAAAAAAGTAAATTTTCTTCCTTCTGAGAAATAGCT
>BMAV01019903.1:247433-260098 GCA_019973955.1 Trichonephila inaurata madagascariensis
AATGTAAAGTAAGAACACTTCAAGGGTTTCAAAGAGCAATGAAACAGGAAGTTAAAATTCCTCCAAAAATGTTTGAGAATACTCTTTTTGCTTGACCTAAGAGCTTATGTAAAGTGTACTATGCTGAAAGAAGCCATATTGAAAATTTCATGTAAATAACTGATTTTAATAAAAAATTATGATACTGTGAAAATGGTCATATTATTTTCGAATCAACATGTAATATATACATATTTGTGCATTTCCATTCTGTTTGTTTCACATTGTATTGCCTTCTCCCGAGATTTATTTCCAGAAATTTATTGCAAATAGCTTACGATTTCATAAAAACGTTACACAATCAGGTTTCATTATATAAAAGATTTTTAAGTTGTATCAAGATAACGAGATATTACGAAAGGTTACTGGGAGATTTGATGAACAGTTCACACTAATCTCTACCTTATTCTCATATCTAATCGTTGAAATAGGGTATGTGTAAGATGCGTTGTATTTCAGTTGTATAGACAGGGATGATAATAGTGATAAAATGGAGTCAACTCTTAAGTTTTTTTTTTTTAACATAAAAAAATTTTAAGATTAAGGTTTTGATATCCGAGACATGAGAATTAATCCAAATTGTGGATTCTCATTATAAATTATAGTTATCTTGTCTTTCGCTGAAAAAGAGATGTTTGGTGTCATTTATTTTAAAATGAATGTTATAAAAAAACCTCTGGAGTGAAAGAAAAATTGCAGCTTTAAAAGGTTTTCTTACTATGCCAACACATTGAGATTCGATGAGTTATTTAAAAGTATGTATAAGTTAAGTAAAAATATTATTTACACCCTATATATCTCTTTACACACACATACTCACTCACATACACATACTTACTCCCACACGCATGTACTCACCTACACACACAGACTCTCACCCACACATACACTCATTCACATTTGCAAACACATTTATACTTATTCACAGACATATACACTTATTCACACACAGATATACTCACACACACACATAAACACTTATTCACACACAAATACACTTCTTCACACACATATACACTTATTCACACACAGTACACTTATTCACACACATATACACTTATTCACACACAGTACACTTATTCACACACAGATACAATCACACACATAAACACTTATTCACAAACAAATACACTTATTCACACACAGATACACTTTTATTCACACACAGATAAACTTACTCAAGGACACATATACGGATACACTCACTGTCACACACACATAAGACTGTACTAAATTACTCACTTATCCTTTACATACCGAATTCAATATTTCCAAGAACAATTTTAATATTTGAATTACTATTTATGCGCATTGGATTTGGCATGTGTTAACATACGTTTCCAGCTACTTCTGATGTATATCGTGTCTTTGTAAGTATTTTGAAAGCTAGAAAAATGCAAAACTCTTTTAGAATTTGAAAAGCATTTATTAAAAAAAAACCACACAGTTGAATTATAAGTTACCACAAGACATAGATAAAGTAAGGTCATCGTATCACTCATTGTAAGCGATCACCAGCGCATGTGCAGTAGACACCATCTTCTGAATGCATGGGCTGTACAACATCGATATAGATTATCTCAAAAACGCATCGATGCATGACACTTCTTTCTCTAAACGATGAATGCTCAAATTTAGCGAAACCGTCAAAGATTTTGACATCCTTTCGGTGGCATCTGTCTGGAAAAGGCACACGTGAATTCGGTGAATCAGAACATTTCTCGGATAAAGACATGGACACATCAATCTCTTTCATTGACGATGGTAGGGTAATTGAATCAGACTAATGCTTCAGTAACTGGTTTATATGACGCACATGATACGAACCTACGTTGATGCTTTTTTGCGGTAAAGTACGTTTCCCAATTTGTTCACGATTTTTCCGTTTCTCCGTTTGGTGTCCCTAATATGATTTCTCAATAAAATCGAATTACCAAGAAAAGATCGAATTATCTGCTCACGCTTTGTCTTGGCTTTTCTCTATACTGTAGTCAACATCAGGGAGCGTTAAATCTCAATATGATCTTAAATTTATATTGCATAATAGTTTTCCTCGCAATTCATGTGTTAGTGAATTTAGAACACTTCTTAAAAGAAACACATAATGATTCAATTGGTAATGTGATATCCCTAGTTTTTTGACAATGAATCTTGAATTCTTTTTATATGTTTGCGCATTACACACAGCCTTTCCATTACTGCAATAATTCTCAACCAATGTGCCACTAAATTTATGAAAAGGGTCGCCAATTTTTTTAAAAAAATATTAGTTATACTCTGAAAGACAAAATAAAATACGGAACTGAATTATTCGGCTGTTTTATAGAAATAAACCAAGAGTATTCGTGGCATATTTAATGCATTCTTTGGAGGATAGATGGAAGTGTATTACAGATAAGTATTTAAAAACTTTACAGATAAGGTTCTTTTAATTTTATTTTACTGTTAGTGTGCTGCGAAATTTTTAACTTGTTAAAAGTGTACTGCAACAACAACAAAAAGAAAAAAAGGATGAGAATCGCTGTATTACTGTGTGTGGAAATCATGACGTAGGAAGAATGTTTTATTGCATTTCTCTGGAAAACTGCACCATCTCTTAAAAACACAACAAAAATTATTATCATAGACGACTCTAATTCGCAATCCAATACGTGGGAAAGAATCTTACAAAATCCCTATTATTACAGAATATGTAATTGACTTTGTAGGACATACTTTTACACATTTCAAATAACTGTCTACGATGATAATAAAAATAGTATCCACCGATATGCAAATCCTGGCAAGTATTACTTGGAAATTCTCTAAGGTAAACCTCAGCTTAGTTTGATTGCTTCGAAAGACTCATAGAGTAATTCTCACTAAATATTCTGAACCCTTGTCTATATTTTTCCAATATATTTAACTGGGAGTAAGTGCATTCATCTAAACAACTTCAATACGGTGTAAATGCAACTTTACCAAAACATACTCCAGCAAATTGTTTCATATAACAACCATTATATGAACAACCATTATTCAAAATGCACTGTATATTCTCCTTTATTACCTCCTTAGAGCATCGTTTCTCAAACAGTGTGGGCACGCTACCCCTAAGGGGGCATGATAACACTACATGGAGTGGAGGAGGCGCAAGTATATCAGAAAGTCGAAAATAAAAGATTCTTAAAAATATAATATTAGTTTACTGAAAGGAAGAAAGAGCAAAAAATACATTCTTAACTATGAAAAATAACCTTATACGTATCCTATAACTAAAAGGTAACTTAAAATATTTATTACTTAAAAGTAAAGTATGAAAAATTTAATACTTATGTTGATAATTTGAACGGTTTATAAATAAGGTCGTATATTATAGCTTTAGAGTAAAAGTACATTATTATTGCATTTAATGTATTATCGTTATATGGAAGGCGAAAAGAGATAAAAAATATGATATTGAAAATTGGTTCACCAATATTGTAAGTTGTAGAAGCACTACCTTAGAATATATTTATTCCTTTCCTTTTTGTTCTGGTTGAATGTATTGCTTTACATCAAGAGCACTTAAGTCATTTATTGCCACAGGCAAAATTTTATGTAGATATGGTGGCAATTTTTCTTCCTTTATGTAATTTCATACCTCATGATACGTATATAATAATACTTATATATTCTTAAAACAATGACGCTTTAATCTAATATCATTATTAAAAGTCAAGGGTATTAGCTTGTCTTTGTGTCTTATCTTAGGGACCTTTTATGTCACCCCCAAAATACTGTGTCCTCGGTAGCTAAATGGTTATGTTTGTGAACTCGAGTTGGTGAGTAGACCAGAGTTTCTCCAACTAAAAGGGGGTGGGTGATAACTCTAAGAGAGTGGGGCGCAAGCATATTGAAAAGTCAAAAACAAAAGATTTTTTTAAAAAATTATGAATTTACTGAAAGTAAACAAACGAAACACATTTTCACATAATAAAAAATAAAATACACATTTACACTGATATAATACACTTATAAATGTATCAGTACTGTACAATGTATTTTATAATTAATTTAACAATACTAAGTTAGACCAAGTTTAGTAATTACCAGCAACCCATAGACTTGTCATATATAAAATTATATACCAAAATTAACACTTATCATGATAACTATTCCCTTAAATGCGGATTACGTCGTTCACTTCCCAATGCCACCGTTTTCCACGTAGGCTCACGTGTGTGATATAAGAAGGGGGGGGGTGGAGAAAAGAAATTAATAGGAAATTCCTCTGGAATATTAGAATGATCTACCGTTCTGTAAAAATTTATGTAACAATTAAATCCTAGTAAAATTAATGTGCCCCTTGTATTTTGCTATGTTTTTTTTTTTTTATTTCATGGTGACATAACAATTTCATCATGACAGACTATTTACTTTGGCAACCCTAGATACAACGAAAGTTGGACTTATCCCTATAAGATCACTTGTTCCGTATACTTGATTGCTACTAGTTATTTAAATTCGGGAAAGGTTTTAAAAAGACAGAGAGGGTTCTCATTTCATTGTTTTTGTTGAAAAACTTTATTAAAACTTCGGATTCGATATTCATTGCGAATTTATCACTCTTTTTGTTTTTGGATTTTGCTTTCAGTTGTTTTTCCTGAAAAGTATAATTTAATTTCCATTTCTAAAATGATTGTTGGTGCGCAAGGGGAAAAAATACTGTGATTAATGATACATTGCTATTGGCTGAATCTAAATTAATATCGAATGTTCTGTTCCCGAAAACGACAAAGATTTGATTTAGAAGAATTCAATCGTTGAATTTATTTCGAAATGTCACGAGAGAAGAATGATTTAGCATTGTATCCCTCATACGATGCTAAATCATTATTTCTCGTGAGGATCTGTTAGAAAGAGCAATGGAAGAAAAAAAAATTAGGTATGATGCCGATTTTAATGAGAACGAATATGTAAATTCGAAAAGTCAACTATGATCTCATTTCTTTTGAGATTACTGTCTCGGAATGAAAGCTTCTTGGGTACAACTAAAGCTCGATTGCTTCATTTGAGAATCAGTTCCGCTATAAATTTCCTATTTCATATGGAGAGAAAAGATGCATAAAAACAGTAATTTTTATGCATCTTTCTTGCATATCTATATGCATATATATTGCATCTTTCTTGGTGATCTTAAAAAGGATTATTTTTTCGGAAGAATTGAAATTCTAACAGAAAGTATGGCTGTGTTTTTTAGAAATGGTATTATTCTTATTTCTTGTTTTCATATAAAATGCTTCATAAAATCAACATATTCCAATAAGGAAGTAATATGATATTCGAGTTCTACACACCAAGCTGTGCTTGTTGTCGAGTGATATAGAATCCAAAATGACGGCCTAGTGGTAACAAATCGCAAGGGAAATAATTTTAATATTGAAATAAATATATTTTAAATAAAGAATATAGAAACAAATTAAAAATAACAAATATCAATCAATAATTCATATCAATTTAATCGAATAATAATTAGTGTATGTCATTTTATAATTATTTATATATTATCATTATTATATGATTCTTATTATGTATAATAATTATTATTAAAGAATTTTATGATAACAATAATTATATAGTATAATTTAATAGTAATTATTATAGAATAATAAACATAAAATATAATATAATAACAATTATGTGATACAATAACAATAATAATTAGACTTGTGCATAATAATGATCATTTAATATAATATTTATTATATATAATAATAATTATATTATGTAATTATATTATATTATATTATGCATAAAATAATTACAAAATATATAGTAAAATTAATCAATAATGAACATCGGTTAATGATTGCTGATAACGTGAAATATTCCAGAAACTGCGAGATCCTTTAACGAATTTCACCGAACAAGGAACGTTTAAAAACGCATTATTTAGAACTGAAATAAAGTGGAAATGAGCAATAATTAAAAGCACAAGTCCCGTATTCTTTAAATGATAAACCTACTACTCACCAATAATATTAGAAATAACCATATTTGAAAATAGCGCAAAATTCGAAAGATTACTGGAGCAATAGAATGCTTGCTATGAAAATGATTACATTTTTAAAGAAATCGAATGAAAATCGTCTGAAATTAATAGCGTTACGGAAAAAAAAAACCCCAATAAAAACTAACTAAAATATTCGTCGTCCTCAAGTCAACCGCATTTCCACACGATAAAAATATCAAGGTAACCATATTGTAATGCTATCGCTCCTCTTGTCTAACATAAACAACAATTTGGAGCGTAATACTCGTATATCAAATTAGCATTTCCAGCAATATATATTATTTGTGAGATAAATTATTTATTCTAAAAAGATTTTAACTTCACGACACCACTAAGGTTAACATCAGTAATAGCACTTTTTTATAATATTTTTTTAATCTGTTGTAAGTTTTGGCACTGATTTTATACCTTAAATGTAAAAATTATTTTCCAAAATTTGAAATTTTGCTTGGTTAAATTAATGCCATTTTTAGTTCAGATTTTAAAAATTGTTTCAACCGAAGTAAAATAGTTTTTAAATTTTTAATGAAATGGAAATATCATCGTAAGAATTTGTGGTACTTATGTATTACACTGTCGACCAATTTTGCCAAATCAGAAGACTTTGCCAAATGCTGTCTCATCGTAATTATTATTACTTGGAAATAGTTTCCACTATTGGCTGCATATCGCGATTTTGGCGACATCTGTCGATTTGACACTACCGGTCAATGGTTAATGCGTAATTACTAAACTTGTATATAACATATCGAAAGAGCAGAGTAAAGATTCCATGCATTTTTGTCACTTAGCAGATGTACATGCAATGTTTTACATTTTTGCTGTGTTGCATAATCGTTAGTAGTGTGAATTTTAAGTACTGTTCCGAAGTATCATAAACGTTCATATGTCTGTACACATCCATTATACCAAATTTTAAAAGTTTACAGCATCCAAAATTTAATTAATTTCTTCATTGTTGAATATCGGAAATACACACACACATACACAAACACACACACATACACACATATGTATATATATATCATGTATTGGAGTAATTCTTAAAAGATTGACAGGAGAAATGCAACGTGAAGCCGTTTATCATATTATATTTTATTCAAATGTTCAGCAAAATAGTCTGTACTACAAGCCATGACAAGACGAGTCCTATTTCAGCGGCGATCAGCAGTGAGTGAGTCGTTCGTCCACAAGTTTCAGTAAGTCCCCCGAAGTAGAAGTCAAAGTACATATGCGGGAGGTGGGTTGAGTATATATATATATATATATATAGATAGATATATCTGATTGTGGAAAATGAGCTGGATACGGGCATCAGCGAATAGGACAGTCTATGTTGAGCACATTGCTCTTAGATTGAACAATTGGTGCAAACGTTTTTGTGAAGGATAGAAAACGATATATGATCTCTATGACAATGCCAGCCCAAACGTCTCTCCTGTGAATTCTATACAACTGAAAACAATTTCGTTGAAAAGTGTTGAAACACCCACCGTGCAGTTCAGATTTATCACCTTAAAACCTTCCAAACTTTTTTCCACATAAGATAGCATATTGTTTCCATTCGGATGATGAGGTGAAGGAAACTCTGCAGGATTTCCTCGAGAATTAACCACAATCTTCCTGCAATAAAAAACAAACAAACAAAGACCTACTGTCGAAATGATAGGATCTATGTTACAACGTCCACGGTGATTTATTTTTATTTCCAATAAAGGTATTCTTTTTTTTTTTTTCAATTTGTCCATTTTTCATTTGGGCAACCCTCATAATTTAAAATACTAAAATGTTTCCTTGTCCTTTCGATGATTTCAACAAAATAATGATTATCCCACCAATATGTTTTAACTGCCATGAAATCATTTCACGCACGTACAAACACTCTCACACAATTCTTCACCTTCAACTTATAATCGTACACAAAATGTGCACATTTCAGTTGATGTGAGTGTCTTAGACTACAAATTAGTAGACATAGTAATTATTTCTTCAAATTTCAAATCCACTGTATGTTTTGTAATTGCAAAATGTCTTAATTTAGGATAAGTAGAGGACACGATACAACTCAAAAAGTATCACACCTTTTTTCATCTATTTCGTTATACACTTCTCAAAAAGTTCAAATTCTCTCATTTAAAATTTTAAAAGGAGCTTGCGAAATCCTTGCATTCGGAATTAAATTCCTGAACTTAAGGTAAAGCAGCATCCGCTATTTTTTGTCGTCCTTTTCATGTTCTGGAAGCTTTAAGTACCGAGTTCTGAAAGAAAGAACATAACTCGTTCGAAATCTAGAAAAACATTTATTGAAAACTCACGGTTAAGTTATACGTAAGGACAAGACAAAAGAAAAAGTAAGCTGTAACGAAAGCAGTATCATAAATTTTAAACATGTCGATACTCAGTAATTTTTAATGTTGACTTAAACATTTCATGATGCTTTAATATTTTTATTTTTATAAACATTTTTCCAATCAAATATTATTTAAAAACCATTTTAAGTAAACTTGTCATATTACAAGTAAGAAAAATAAGTTTATTTTTTCGAAATACAAATAAATATTAATTTAAAACATAATCATTCATTCTGAAATTAATTTCTTTGAATTTCTGTCCTTTGAAATTATTCTCTTTATTTGACGAATTTTTTTGTGTGCAATTATTAAAAATGTATGCATCATTTGTTTGAAAAATGTGTATTCAAAAGGATTTTGTAAAATTTTTAATTAATGATGTTGGAATTAATAAAAATGTTTCTTTTTCAAAGCACGGATTTCTAACGAAAATTTTAATCGCCCACACATAAAATGAAATTAATACATGATAAAATGTTTGCTTCAATTGTATCCCTATTTTTCTGCATATATTCTCTTAAATATTCAAAAAAAACCTCTACAATATTCTCATTTCCCAAATATTTTAAGTGATATTTGTTAAACTGCTGGCTTTTATAAATGCAACTTTAACCCTTTAGCGGGCAGGGGCTATTACGTCTAGCCACATATTAAAAAAATTTTTTCCAAGAGGGTATTGGATATTTAGTCTATCTATATGCATTAATTGAAGCTAAAACGCATAAAAAATTAATACGGATGGCAATACGATACCTTTATTTGAATTTCATGTCGTCTGATGGGTAGTTAAAAACAGTTTTCCTTGGTGTTAATTTACAAATTGTATTTTGAATAATATAAATAAAATTACTGATATTTGAAAAAAAAATCGACGTCTTAAGTATACTTTGAATGAATTAAGCAATTCTACAATTTAAAAAAAAGGCTTTATTTAGGTTTTTGGAAACCTTTAATATGTGGATAGAGGCGCTATCCACTGCCCACCTAGAACAGAAAAATGACCTAGAAATTTTCGCTTTTCCTGTACTCGAGAGAGTGCATTTAGAATTACGTAAGAATGTTGGGAGTGAGAAATATAAACAAACTTTTTGTTTACAATACGTGGTACAAGATTCTCGGGTTCGAAAATCTTTCATTACAGCTTTCCTGCTCTGAGAAAACGTTTGCATATACTTAAGCTCCACAGTAAGTAGCCCATCAAATTTGGGAAATAACTCATTTAAATTCTCAAAAATATTACTTTATTTCTAACTTTTCAAATTAAAATTTTAAAAAAATATAAAATGTGGATATATACTAAGTTCAATGTATATTCTAAGTATTTTATATATTTTCTAAGCAAGTATTCTATGTTGTACAATTATTCTATTATTATTAAATTACACTTATACTTTGATTTTAATTGTTATTGAAATAGTTATTACATAAATGTTAATTTTTCATAAAAAGTTTATTGTAATATGATTCATTATATTTCTGTCCTGAAAATTAAGTTAAATGTCCTAAATACGCAGTGGCTATAACGTCTAGCCACGACCCAGAGAAAAAACCCCGATTAGATATTTTTTTTTGTGACTAAATAATGTTTACATAGGATGAGAACATTACATTTATCAAGTACTTTATCTCAGAAAACTGTATTTTAGCTTTGTGCTCGTTAATGATAAAGTAAGGGGTAATGATATTTTTTAAACTGCTGGCCTTTATAAATGCAACTTTAAGCACAATATATCAATACTTAATTTATAAGGGTTGCCCAAATGAAAAGTAGACATATGCAATTGCGTTAAAGTGAGCGCAGCTGCAGCACGAAGGATAGTAGGAAGTGTACACCACATACAATGTTCAACGTTTACCAGTGAAACCTGTTCATGGTAGAGGAAATTGAAAGCAAAGTCGTGCCATAAAAGGATGCGTCCTGATCGGAACGACGTGCTGTAGTACGGTTTCTGATTGCAGGAGGTGGGTTTAATGCAGATACCTATCGATGAATAGTGACAGTCTATGGCGAGCCCTGTATAAGTCGAATGTCTTGGAATAGTTCATGTAAAGGTTTTCGAGAAGGGTAGCAAACAATATCGACTCTCCTTGCCAATGTCGGTCCATATGTCTCCCATGAAACTAAGGCAACATTAAAAAAATCTGTTGGAAAATGTTGGAACACCCACCGTACAGTCCGGATTTGTCACTCTACACTTCCAGGACTTTAGGTCACTTTTGACACTGTTATGTTTCTTCTTGGACGGTGATGTGTAGGAAGCTGGGCAGCACTTCTTCATGAATTAACCATGTTCTTTCTAGAGTGATGACATAGACCTACAGCCGAAACGACGGGACTAGTGTTATTTCTTTTGATTTTTATCTACTTTTCATTTAGGCAACCTTTATTTTATTGCATCATAAATACTTCATGCGGCACGCAGGCTTTTCAGTTTCCATCGTCTAACTGCTAGTAAAGAGAGAGATATTGTAAATGCTTTAACAAATTTTAAGCGCTTTCGACTTTTGCAGGAATGACGAAATTATTTTTTCATTTTTGGATGATTATCAACAAAATATGCTTTACTTCTCATGTATCAATGCATTAGGTGCGTAATAGTTATATTGAAATACATCGACATAATATATATAAGTATATATAATTAGTCAGAAAAGTATTTTTCCTAAATAACATATATTTTTTTTCATAAAGGGAAAAAAGTCGACTGGGAAAGCATATACTATTTTTCCAAATTCGATAATATGTGATGAAATGCAAAAAAATATCTCAACAGTTTTTAGGCCTGTAGGCCTATAATACTTACTTATACATAGTTTTAATATAATAAACTTACTAATAGATCTTATTTCACTTAAAACAGATACTTTTATGCGGAAATTCAGAGACTATTCAGTCATTATATTTACACGCGGAAAATTTTAACAAATGCTTCGTTTTTTTTTAAAAAAAATAAGATTTTCCAGAATCTGTTTCAAGATCGTATAAAATATTTACTTTAGTAAATTTTAAAAGAATGAAGCTAAATTTCATATTGAGATTGAACAAGAAAATACATCCAAACCATTAAAGTCCTGGAAATCGATAAATTGATAAAGTAATTAAAAATCCTTTTCATATTGTTGCATTTCAATTAAAAACATAATTAGTTTCTAGAAACATTCTGAAGATACACATGAAAAAGTTGCAATATTAAATTGCAAGTAATTAATATAATGATAAGAATAAAGTTAAATTCCGTAGATTTTAATAAAACGCGAATACAATTTTCCTGTTTATGGAAAAAACCATTCAAACAAAAAGTTTCAATTAAATTACATCCAATTTTATTTCTCAATATGTGATAAAACAGCTATAATAAGGTTTGGTTTCATATGAACCAATATATCAACCATTAGTGATATCATCAAAGAGTGATTATATTTTTTCCTAGTGTTTCTATTATCTACAACTTTTTTCGAATCCAGCGATACAGTGCAAATGAATATGCATTCCTTTTTATTTATATTTTTTTTTCGTTGCCAACATTCCCAGCATAATAAAATGAATTAATTAAAAGTCTGGATCGCCGATCTTAATCACGGAAGGAAAGACAAAAATCATTTGGAATCTGGAGACGGATTAAATTAATTATCGTCGACAGGCAGCAAAACCAAAACCATATCGTAATTGCCATGTAATAACCATTAGTCATTTCCCCTTTTTAATTAAGTTAACAGTGCCGCCATTTTGACAACTTCTCCTTCGTACACGCTTCAAGAACGAGTTCGAGGTGTCAGCCCGCCATTGTTACTCTCATTGCAATTACTCGTGACGTCAGAAGACTTGTCACAGGGAGGGAGGGAAAATTCGGACTCTATGACACAACGATTCTGGAATGGCGAAATGTTACCTTCAGCGACACACAGAACGGGATTTTACTTGAAATACGAACCGTGGCATTCTAATGGAATCTTTTGTTTTAGAAGTTTTGTCATCATGGAATCTGTAACACAACTCTGGCGAATATAATTTCAATTAGTGGAAACTCGCCGGTACTTGTAATTCGAAACTTCGCCCATGATTTCTCTCGCATATTTTTTCCCTTTTTATTCGGGACATGGGGAGTTCTTGACGTGGTTTGGCGTATTAATTGGTTTCGCCAAGTTAAGAGTCCGTATAATCTGTCAACTCTTGATGCTGATACTAAGTATATATGTTACAAAACCTGTAAGCTTGGTTAACTGCAAATAATAACTAAATA
>BMAV01019904.1:11059-35350 GCA_019973955.1 Trichonephila inaurata madagascariensis
TACTTCAAATTTCCCAAAATACGAATTAATATTTAGTTTTTTAAAATATTTAAGTCGATATATAGTCATATGTCATAAATTTTTAATTTGTTTTAGAAAATGATTAAAAACATTTCATACCATTGTCATAAAAAATAGAATAAAAATAGTTCTTGTTTGCATTTTAGAACGAAAAAATCCTACATAATTATCGTTTTTTCTTAAAATATTTCACTGCAAAAACAAACATAGGATCAACGAGTCAATGTTATATCAAAATACAAAATTTCTCCCCCCCCTAAATATTAATCTAATACATACCCTAAACTAGTTTTTATAGACTAGTTTCTTTATGGCTTTGGGGGGAAATTAATCACAACTTCATTATTAACAACTATACATAAAAAATAATTTTCTCATTACCAAAGTTAAAAGAAAAAAAATTAATGGAATATCCCGGAATTGATTTTAAATTAATTAACTAATTAGATGTTATCTGATATCTCCCCCTCTTTTTTAAAGATTTAGTATTTAAATTGTAAGTAAAAGATAAATATGATGAAATGGTTAATAACTCTCACTGAATTATTATTAAGTGTTTTTAATCTAATATTTTTAAGGCTAACATGCATTTGGTCAAAGGAAATTTTAAGCAGGTGCTCCTGATATGTAATTAAAACCTTATTTTTTAATGCCATGCTTGCAATCACAATCATGAGTGTATCACACCTGGAGGAAAATTAGGAGGAACATTATTTTTTTGTGCGTGGGTTTGAAGTTAAACTTGTTGATATATTAAATAATTATAATTTTTAATGATCTCTTATGAATGAAACACACACAAAATCCATTAAAAAAGTCTTTCTGGAGATCTAATATATTAAAAAATTTAATTTTTTTCGCAGAATTATCTTATATAAACATTTTAAGATAATCTAGAAGAGATTGAAAAATTGTTTTATCTGTTGGTGAATAATGTTGAAAGAAAATTTTTAATTTGCCTTTCCCATGACACGAGGTTTAATATCTAAAAATTTTAAATTTTAAATGTAGTATTTTTAAACGTATAAAGCAAATCAGAATGTACAACAACATGTTTTAAAAATATTTTACCATTAATTACTTTTGAGTTAATTACAGGACTCTGTAAGATTTTATTGAATATTTGTGCTTTAGCAGTTCGTGTGAATATATTTGCGCTGTCATTGAGTCAATGATACTGAAAGAGGATTTCTTTGTAAAAACTAAATATTTATGTGCAAAATAAAAACACAATGAAGGACGAATATAAAATTTCCTAATAAATTATTACATTTCGATATATATATATATATAAAGAAAATAATTTGACACACGTAACTAAATGAACAAATATGTATTATTTTTGTTCTCATGTTTAAAAAAAATAAGAATATTTAAAATAACGATTTTGATAGAGGTAAACTTTATTATAAAAGTTTTTGAAGAGAAAAATATTTGCTAATTTAAAAAATAACTTCGCTATCCAAGTATATGAAAGCTATTATTGTATGGTTATTCAATTTTCACTGAAGCTGATCCCAAGAACAGAACCCACAACTTTCGGTTCTGTAAGCACGTAACATACCACTGAGCCAAAAAATTAATAATATTTTGAAATAATGTTTTGTTTTGGGCTTTTCAACATACTCGTGCCCCCTTCTAGGGTTATCACGCCCTTCTAGGGGGCGCGCGCCACAGTTTGAGAAGCGCTGCTTTAGTTCGTTGGCCGTCACTGGCTTATGTAGATGATACCACTACAATGTTATGAGAACGATACCTGAGCGATTATTTCTCTCTTGCAACTTTCGCACCAAGAAATAACAGGAAGTTCAGCTTCAATCCACTTTAGACTGAAGGAATACCTTAAAGCATGAAAGTCTAGAATTAAGATTAGAATTAAGATTTATACCCACAACTTCAATCGGAAGAAACCAAAAATCAATTTCTTAGCATAAGCACAGAGCAATAACTTGACGAGTTTCACACAACTACTGAAAATGGAAAGATGTTGAACCAATTTTTTAATATACTTCCCCTAAAAAATCTTCTACGTCACAGATCCGGGGTTCAAATCTCCATCTGGGCAAGATCGACACGGCCTTTCATCCCTTCAGTGGGTCGATAAATGAGTACCAAGCTTGCTTGGGAACAGAACGCTTGGGATTTCGAGTCAGATTGACCACTTGACCGAAACATCTGCACATGCACCCTAGCGCCTAAGGTCACGTATACTGAGATAGGCACAGTATTCCTTGGTCCTCATGGGCTGTTGCGCCACTCAGTTCAGTTCTCCTTAAATATGATCGGTAATAATAATTTTTTAAAAAAAGGCTATAAAAATAAGAAAAGTAATTTGACTTCTGAGGTTTTTTTTGTGTCTTAAAACTTTTTCATTGGAACTTTTTTTTTGTTTTGGTAAAATTATTATTCTCTTCTACCTGAAATTATTCGTAGCGTTTATGTTTGGTTATATATTAGTCCAATTTAATTAAATAGTGTTAATTAAATGGTAATTAGGGTTGTTATTTTAATTAGAGGCAAATTCTTAATATCATAAATTATCTGGCCAAAAGCATTCGGACACCCCCTAAAGGAAGATATGACAAATTGACGTAATTTGATGATAACCATAAAAAAGTTAGTAATAGTTTATCAGGTCATATTTATGCATTTATGTACAATGAGTAAGTCAAAGGAACTCAGTGATTTTCATATTGGTATTATAATGGAATGTCATTTTAGTGGGAAACGAATTTCGTGATATTTTTGACATTCTACAGAAGCTAAAACTCACTGTGAGTAATATAATGATGTAGTGGAAACTTTGATGTGTGAAACTGTAGAAAAACAAAATAGAAAGCCGAGTAGCCGACATTGAAAAGGTAGTGAAATAAAATCGTCACGTTGGTTGTAAACACTATTAGGCTCCAAGGTTCATCCGGTGCTAGATCTAGCAGCAGGAATTTTGTCTACAGTTAAAGAAAACCCTGGGATTCCATGGCCATGCAGCCGTTCTCTAGACCTCGAAACGCTGATTGCAATGGTGCAAAGCTGACCGTCATTTAACACTAGAACGTCCATCGGTGTCAGTTTGACACCAAAACCTGTTCAGTTTGTTTCCCTTTCCACATTTTTGCAGGGAATTTGAAAATTTTTCGTGGCTTTTAATTATTTGCAGGGTAATTACACAGTAAAAGCTTTGTGATTCTAGGTTAATTAGGAGAAATTTTGCAACTAAAAATATCTAGAAGGTCCGCTGGTGTCATTTCGACATCAAGGCAAGGTATCATCATAAATAGCTGTCGTTCATCATTATTATTAGTAAAGAAAATTTCCCACAGTACTATTACCCATTTATTTGACCTTGAATGCAGTGTTATTGGGTTGACAGGGGAAACGAATATTATTTTTCTGATATATTTGTGTCTAAGTGTTTCGTTATATAGCATTTGTGATTATCTGCTCATAAAAAAAATCATTCGATTTTCGAACCTTGTGCAGAGCAGACATCCTGAAACGATGGCTCGTAGAAAAGGTCTAAGCCTTACTGAAATTGCTAATTTATTGCGAGAGATTTCTGAGAACTATATAATCGGCTCTAATTTAGATTCCGATGAAGACTTAAGATTGAGTGAAAGTGACTGCAAAGAATCTGGAGAAAGAACAGATATAATTGATTATATTCCAGTAAATCCTAATATATTTATCGCTATGGATAGCACAGAATTGATACCGCATAGTAATGTTCCTAGCAGTGTTGCGACATTACAAAGCAGTAGTCCAACAAGCTTCACAAAACATAATGTCAACGTCAGTTTCTTTTGATAAAAAGGGCCATAAAATATGTCAGTTACATGAAATAATATTAAAAAGTCTTAAAACTAAACCCTACTGATAAGTAATCCTGCAATTATTTAGTTAAAGCAATTATTTTTGTATTTTATGTCGCGGTGTCAAAATGATACCGGTGGACGTTTAAGGGTAATTGAAATCCCGGACGTTCTAGTGTTGACTATGGACAAGTGAAAAATGTTATTTGAATTGATGAATCTCACTTTACAATTTTGCAATCCGATGATTGCGTATGGATTTGATGGATACCAGACAACCGCTTCTTAAGTGATTGCATTGCGCCAATTGTAAAGTTTGTTGGTTGCAGAAATATTGTGTGGGGCTGTTTTTCATAGTTTGACCTAGATCTCTTAGCTTCTGTGGTTGAAAACGTTAACAACTATACATGTATGTGTGTATTCTGGACAATGTTGGTCTCCCAACTCAATAGCAATATTTTGGGGAAGACCCATTTCTCTTCCAGCAGGATAACTGCTCCACTCCGGCATCGAAACTTTCGCAGATATGGCTTCACGAAATGGCTTTTTAAAAACTGAGTTGGTCTTCTCAAAGTCCGGATATAAATCTCAAATAACACTTTTGAGAGGAATTAAAAAGCGGATTATCTAGCCAGCCAAATAGACCATCCTCGCTGTCGGCACTCATTTCATCTACGATGGATGCCTGGGAAAGAATTCCTGTTGCCCTCTAAGAAACTAGTGTGAAGAGTCTGCCTAGTCGTGTGCAGGCTGTCATCGATGCAAAAGGGGGAATAATTTTGTACTAATATATGCCTCAGGACTTTCTGAGTCCATACCATTGGGTGCCCGGATACTTTTATCCAGAGATTGTATAATAGAATTCAAAAGTGAGTTTAATAAAAAGTTTTGATCACACTAGTAAAATTATTAAATTCTCTTGATTTCTTTCTTTTTTTTTGCATTTCTTCCTTTTCAATAGAAACTTGTTGGAAAAGCCTTATTTTTTCAGTGCTAGTAATGTATATTCAGCTAAATTAAAAAAGAATTTGTATCGGTCACCAAATGTCTCTTACGCTTTCAATTACAGAATCTGTTTCGCATATATATATAATGTACATGTTTCTATATTCAGAAATATTGTTATTAATTATATACACAACGCAATCAATTTCTAGTTTAAAAAAATTCATAAACCATAAATAACTATAAACATTTTACAAAATATTGCTTAAATCAGAAATACCCAATAAAATTTATTAATAGTTATTTGAATAAAGCAATTCTAAATAGTAAGGATAAAAATTTCTGAGAATAATAACAGTTTATTACTATTCATTTATCATTTTTCCTAGTTATGGCTACATCCTTAATCTAATATTAGATAAAATTACTTATGATTTTTTAATTCATATATAACTAGTGTCTCTGAAGTTATGGGGTAGTTTGTAAACTCTCTTTTTAATTATTATTTTTTTAATACTTTTGTTAAGTGCGACATTTCAGTTATTCACATGCTTTGAATCTGCATTTGGGTCTAGAATCTGGCAATAAAACTTGTTTATTGTACTCAGATTTAGCACGGGCTCTGCATTTTTAAGCGCAAATTTTAGGTAAGTTACCTCTATATTGTAATGGATTTAGTTATTCCTATCCATTATTTTCAATAGGTTTTTGCTCAGTATTATTAACATAAAGGGGGAAGTTTGGCTGGCCACAAAACATGCTTAAGCCCACTTTTATATAAATTATTTTATTTATAAGATGTCCTCAGTCAGCAATGTTTATAATACTACAGCATCCATTTTTTTAAATTTCGATTGCTCATGTGTCCTTCATTGTGTGTTTGCTTACTGTCTATGTGTTTTTCGATTTTGATATTGTTGGATGTTCCTCTCTCGTTTGTAGAGAATTAGACTATATATATATATATATATAGTTTAGTCCAAAGACTTTTTTGTATCTACATTTATTGTGTTTGGGGAATTCCAATTTCTTCCTGCTTTAGAACTGTAGGTTCTAGTATTTCCTCACTTTTATTTTATATATATATATATATATATAATAGTATGATCTATACACTTCTGTTATATTTCTACACATATTGCTTAGCTATTTGATTTAATGCAGCAGGATTAATGACAAACACTGATGAAAAGTCGCAACAATGAAATGTTTTTCGTTTAATAATTATATTCTTTTAGAAATATATAAAATTATACTTAAAAATGACAGCCATTGATAGCTTTCTTATTAATTAATCGATGAGCATTTATATTTGTGTATACTTTTGATTCTTAATTTCCCAATAAATTAACAACTTTCTATGTATACAGTATCCTTTTGACCTTTATAATCAAACGAATTTTAATAAACATATGTTTAGTATGAATTTTTTGCTATTTTATTAATTTATTTCTAAATAGCATTTATTTTATAAATAATAGTTTTTGAAAATGTTCTTTTATTTTATTCGCCACATAGAGGCGGATAGATTATAACTTCACGTAAAATGCACAAATGTGTAAATATTGAAATAAATCTTAATGCTAATTATACTTACACTCTAACCTGTAATTAGTTAGCTACACTATTCCCGATAAAATATAATTACAAAGACTGAAAATATCAATGTGTTTGTTCCAACAAATGTCTCAAAGAATATTTTACGTTCATTAGAAAGCAAAGCTCTTTTCTGACGTCACAAGATTATCCGGACTCGTTCCACTGGCAAAAGGCAGGAGATACTTTCACTTTAGCGAGTGCTCCTCTCTTTAAAGGATCCGTAACTTAATTCAGGAAAGTTTTCCGGCATTAAGATCCGCAGGAACTTTCCAGTATTCATAGAATTAATGAATTAAAACGGAGATGCCAAGTCTTAATTCCATTACATTCACCGTCTAATTAATAGTGGGGAACAAAGAATTTATTTCAAATGACAGATAGAAACAAAAGTTTAAGTCAAGCTTTTATTGCTTTGAATCTATTCATTTGCAGTGGGAATTTGATAATGAGTACCGGATAATTAGGGAAATGATTGAAAACAATAGTACCATTGAATTACTTATAATGAACTAAGAATGGTTATCTTCTCTCGGGATGTTAAATACATTTTCTACCTTATTTTTGGCAAACGCAAAATGACTGGTTCGATAATGGTACTTACAAGTAATAAATTAATTATTCAATTAAAATGAGATATATTTATCTATATTTAATTTAAAATTTCTATTTTGATCCATTTTTATTTGGAAATATAAATATAAATAGTTTATAGAAGAATAAATATTTTTTATCAGTAATAGAAACCTCAAAAATATACATGCTGTTAAAAATGTCAGTACATTTTGGTATTGGAATATCTGCAATATTTTTAGTAATAACTTTATATTCTTTTCAAATCAAGTTGTGCTTGTTTCTATTTCAAATGTATGAAAGTCATATATATTCTTTGTTTAAAATTGTAAAAAAAATATGAATACCAATGATATCTTCATTATAAAATTATTAAATTTCTTTTTATATCATTAAATTATTATTCTTTACCAATAAAACGACCTTTTACTCTGATGATTCAAAGTTTTTTGAAAAAGAAACTTTTTAATTAATTATTTAATAAACAGAAATTATAAATTATTTTACATAATAATCATTTAAAGTTCGCATTTTTAAAGTTTTGATAGTATATTTAATAACTTCTGTAACTATACCAACTCTATAAATTTACAGTGTGGGATTTTTAAAAACTTTATATATGCCTTAATTATTAATAATTATTATTCTGGTGCTAGCTATTATGATGAAAATCAAGGGCAGGAATGGACGCAATGTTGTAATTCTTGTTCATCCTGTCTATATGTGTGTGTGTGAGGAATGTATCGATTTAGAGCGAGACTTCTTCTATTGTAATGAGTGTAGCGTATGACACAAGCCGAAATCCTCATTAAGTGCTAATTTTCTTTAAGTTTGTAATGATTTGTGTTAATTTAATTATTTATCTGTTTTTCACCATTCACAACTATTTTTAATTTATAAATAAAAACCTGGATATATATATATATATATATTTGCGATACAATTTGTTCAATAACAAATAAGGTTTAATTTTTTTTTCATATCACTTGCCAAACATGTAATTTGTGTAAACATGCGTTTCTGTTTGAAAAAAAGTAAAAAAAAAATTTTTTTTTTTTGTAATGCAATTTTTTCATATTTATGACAGTTCTGCACATATTTTCTAAGTTAGTCAAATATGTTCAATTGCAGAATTCGTCGCGGGGCTTGGTTATACACATAGTAACAAGAGTTAGAGCTTTGCTCATATACCTAAAGTATGAAATATCTTAATTTCGGAAAAATGGGAAGTATTGAGGTGTAGTATGTTTGCAATTAGTTGTTTTGATGCCCATGTTTGCCAAGCTTATTCTGCATAAACTTTCTACTTTCTTGCTTTAAAATAACTGAAAAGGAATCTACATTGCTTACAATATAAGCTCAATAAAAATTGCACCATTTAATTAGATATTGATTATTTTTGAGAAAAAAAAAATACCCATTACCATTTTTACCTTATACCACAGAGCAGAAGATTCTGTATTCTTTGCATTGAGTAAATGCTGAAATATGTATTGTTGCCTTTGGAGCTAATTTTGAAAAAAAATTCTTTCTATACTGTTATTTATAAGCTAAGATATACTTCTCTATGAGATGGACCGCATTGAATTGTTTATTTCATTTTGAACATGTACCATGTATCTCTGTACCTTTTTTTACCCTCTTTCAAGAATTTACTTTTTTATAAAAAGCTTTGGTTTTGAAAAGTCCGCCCTACATTAATGAAAATCAATAAAATTACTGTTTTCTGGATTATATTCTATACAACTCAAAAGCCAGTAACTTAAACTCAACTAAAGCCAGTAATCTATGGATTATTTTCTTTCTCTTAATGCATTTCGATCTATACTGTCTAATATCTTACTATCTTCAGCAGAATTCGCATTTAGTTAGTATGGGTGATGATGTAATTAATATAATTTATAAAATATAAACTAATGTGTAGAATGTGATTAACTTAGCGATGTCTTAAATTTACATATGCAATGAGTTGAATGTTAGTATCTATTAATTTACATTTTAGTGTTTATTAATTTCTTTATTTAAACATACATGTCCTTTCCAGATAAATTTCTGGAGTTCTTATTTCCTAGCTGGAATTAGGAGAAGGTTTGAAAATGAAAATTAGTGTTAAAAATCTTGTCTCCTCAGTTGATACACTTAAAAATTATTAAATTTTCATTCAATAGGATGGCTTTGAAAACTGAACCAAAGTATTAAGTTTTTTTAATTTAATGCAACTCAAAACTGGCATAAAAAAAAAAAAAAAAAAAAAAAATTAAGGTAAATTTTGTATTTATGATAAGTATTTGAAGTATTATTCTACAAACAATAAACTATTCATTCGATACAGGATAGTGATTAACTTCCAATATTCATAATATTAGTAATGCTTGTAAATAAAACATTAATGAAGATCAATAAAAACATATGCAATAATTATTAAATAATGATTAATATTAGTGATAATTATCTGAAAATATTAGCATCATTAATAAAAATATTAATGATAGTGGATAAAGGAAATTATTAATTATTAACAATAACAATGATCACTTAAATTATTAGTGTAGTAATTAGTAAATAAAATTGATTAATACATTAGGAGAGTTAATTTAATAATAATAACCCATTCAAATGTTAGTAATTTGCTATATTAATGAATAAAAGTATTGATTATCTGTAATAATGGTCAATAAAACTTTCATGCAATAAGTAAGTAATAGCAATTCTTAAAAAAAAAAAAAGTGACGGTACTGTATTACGATTACTCTCTTAAGCGATGTAAAAAATTTTTTTTGGATTCTGAATAACTTTCTGCAATTATGATATAATTAAAAAAAATTCTTTCAGTTATATCACAAATTTAAAAAAGTATGATAAAAAAATTGTTGAAAGAGAGAAATATTGTCGCGTAGATTAAATTAATGTGGTAATTCGATACTTAAATAAAATGACAACACAACTCTTACTAGACACAACTCAAGACTTTATTCTGCAAACTGAATATTTCCTCTCCTTATATATTACCATCGAAAGTTCCTGAACTTTGTCTAATTATAATTACAGTTAACTTTTATAAATACAAATACAATGAAGAATAAAAGCAGGAGAGAAATAAATAATTAGAATTAATAATATATATATATATATATAAGCGAGTGACACAAAAATTAAAGTTAATACAAAGGAAACAAAAGAAGTTATTTTTGGCAAGTCGCTCGCAACCGGGTGCGTGAGTCCGTGTCTATGGCAACCGAAGTGAACTATTTTTTTCACTACAATATATTAACGTCACACTATAAAGAAAAACGCGGGCAAATGGCAACGGACCTCGCAATTTTGAACTACAGTCAAGTGATAAGGATGACATCTCAGCTGACAGCCCCTTCACCTAACTACCACATTAACTTGTATACATTGAGCCTCGGAAGACTTAACTACATCAGCCCTTTCTGCATGTCGGGTCTTCAGTGATTCCAGGGTTCGAGCTCATTACACTCCGGTTACGAGTTCGTGATCACAACCACTCTACCACAAATATCAAAAACTATATTATTTGAACAATAATTAGTGCTGAAGTGAGTATCATATTAGATTTTAATAAGGCGTCAATAGTTGACAAATAATCATGCCGCATATAAAATAATAATAGTTTTTATAGATTTTAAATTCTTCTTAAAAATATATTCTAGGTATATATTTTCTTTATTTCCCTAAACAAAGGCAATAATCTTTGTTCTTCTCAGTCTGGAAGAATGTAGGTAAAAAAAAGTTTAAGATGTTTAAATGCGTCACCTCTGACTACAATTAAGTACATCCCACCAGTTTGATTATTTAAAAAAAAAATGAAAACACACACCTTTGGGACGTTGCTCCAAAGATTCACTTTACACTGATTTCTCCTTTAGGTGCCGAAGTGGAAAATCAGTCCACAAACTATTCGCGAACCAATGGAATTCTAAGCAACAACTTCCGCAGGAAAACCAACATCAAAAAAGAATTTTCCAGTCCCTTGTGAACAACGCGATGATTTCGAACGAAACTTTTAGGAAGGATTTGACGCTAAGTAAACATTTCAGATCGAGAAGCCAGTGAGCGGAAGCAAATCCAATCTAATTTTAAGTGTTTCCTGCGTAGAACGATATATATGCACGATGGGATAATAATAGTTTGGAAAATTAACTCTAACTTGCTTCTAAGATTCTACTTTTGAGTAATAGTCATGTAAGTACTTAATCTGACTTTTCTGAAGAGATTTATTAATTTCTTTATAATTTTGGATTTTTAAATAATTTATTTTAATGTCATATCACGTTGGAGTTCTCAAAGGGAAATAAGTCAATAAGGGTGGTTATAATAAAAGTTCCACTATCAAAATGATGTGAAAAAGAACCACTGGTCAGAATGACATCAAATTTAAGCTGAATAAATTTAAAAAAAGAGGAACCGTATAGCATAAGAAAATAAGTTTCAAAGTAAGACACACGTTTGCTCAAGAATCTCTTGCTCGCATGGAAGTGGGCAATGAATGGCCATTTAATATTTTGTTGTCGGAAGAAGCCGATTTCTATATCCAATGCTTTAACAATACACAAATAAGCAGAATATGGGCAACGGATTATCCATTCGCACATGCACAAGTGCCGATTATTCCGCAAAGATAAGAGCCACCGTAATTCGATTCAAAATGTCTCTTGTAACCTAATTTATTTTCGTTATACCGCTTACATCATCATCTATTGGTACACTTTGGAATTTTTCTTATGCTATACCGTTTTCAACTTCTTCAAGTGTAGTCAGTTTAAATTTGAAGTCAATCTGATAAGTGGTTCTTTTTCACAGTATTTTGATAGTGGATTTTAATTATAATACCCCTGGAAGATTTAATGGATGTATATGCTTATTAAGCGCAATTTAGGAGTAATTTCTCTTGTAAAGAGCATTCTGAGATTAAGAGATAAAATATTCTGAACAGATTCAAATAATTAATTTTCACATTACAAAAAATTATAAAAATTTATATTTATTTTTTAAAGCGTCATTGGCAAAACTCATATGCTAAGGCGTCAGTTTAGGAACATTTATATCACAGTTACATGGTGAGTTGTGTAGAGGTAAATGAGTGAGGGAAAAAAAAGATGATTACAAAGTAAAGGAAACATATTGGATGGGTCGACAAATGGAAATAATTATATTTTCCTTTATTTATATTTTGCAATGTTACCAGTTTTGAAACATATAAATATTGGGTTGTACGGATAGTGATTTCGCTTTTTCGATGAATATGAAGGAAGATTAGAACTGCGTACCTTCCGTTTCGAAAACGAGTATCTTAGCCATCACGTCAAAACGATCGTCGTTGCGTGGAGGCTATTACTGGTTTATATTGAGTGATTCTGTGAATAGGCGAAAGAACGATACCATATTCGTGGCGAGCGTGTGAGAAGTTGCGTCACTGAGTGCGACGGCTTTATGAGTAGCGTCATTCATGCGTGACGGCTTTGTGGGTTGCGTTGCCATGTGTGACGGCTTATTTATGCAATATATCTGACGGCTCGATTGCTTTTGTGGTGTATAGATGGTGCCACTACTGCTGCGGTTCTTTTGCACGGCCGGGGTCACCAATGAAGGAAGATTAGAACCGGGCACGAACCGAAAACGAGTATCTTAGCCACCACGCCACAATGATCGTCTTCGCATGGAGGCTATTAATAGTTAATATTGATATCACACCACCACAAATATGAATTTTTGTGGTCGGTCCTACTCACCCCATTCATTATCCGTATTGGGGAAATACTTCTTTAACTGAGTTTAAATCCGACTTCCACCGCAAGAAGAATTTATGCTAACTTGAGTGCAATTTAAATCTGAGCAGAGGGAGTGTTAGAGTGAGTCGTTACGCTGTTATTAAAGTGAGATTAATGAAGTGAGTTATGGAAGTCTTGGTGAAAAGGAGGAGCTTAGACTGGAATATAGTTAAACCGGGAGAAATCTGATGAGTGCTCTTCCGTTGACACTCAGATAAATTTTTAATTATTTCGCCTACAAACTTAAGGTAGCTAATTAATTTGATTGCTCCCTTTGTTTATAACCTTGATTGATAGTAAAATGACTGAACCAAATAAAATTTAGTTATTTTCAGAACAATGTCTGTTCTTTGGGAGACCCAAACTTCACCGTTGACCTTAGGGTAGCGACAAGATGATCTACTTATAGAGTATACATATTTTACTGAATTATATAATCTCCATTTTGGTCTAATACCCTTAGTCATCTTTCTGACAGTATCCTGATTCTACGCTCATAACAGTTACGATATTTGCTGGCAAAAAAATTTATTTAATCCATTTTTAACGTAAACATTTGAAGTAAAGGTTTTATCGCTTAACAAATTTTAGAGACTTGAAAAAAATCATTCAAAGGTACTAGATCTGAAGAATATGGTGGGTGAGTAGTATTTCCCATGTAAAGATGTGAAAACTTTTGGTGAGTATCAAACTTGCATAAAATAAAAAAAAATTAAAGGTATGTTGGAACACTAAATTTTCTAATGATCTTTTCTGTCCTTTTTCTGTTTGTGTGTATCATTCATTTTGTCTGGCTGATGACAGTATACTTCAGAATTCATTATGGTATTATCCGGCAGTAAAAAAAAAGGATTTTTAGTAATCTTATCAAATAGAGATCTCCTTTTTTTAGTGAATATCGGCTTTAAACATAGATGTAACATTTTATTTTTGAATAAGAAAATTAATGAATTTGTGTTTTTTAATTTTATAAATATAACAAGATTGAAAAGTTTTATTAGGTAATCCCACACTTATGGTGCATAACGATATATGTTTATGGTACTAATAAGTACTGTTATTTCTCATTATAACTTTGCTTGGAAAGTAAATGTATGGTGAAGGAAAATCTCGTTTCGAACATAAATTTTGAGTAAGATGTATTTATAAGAATTTCTTTTTCACTCAGTGCAGTGCTTCTCAAACTTTCACTACCTGCGACCCAATATTCAATCATAATTTTCATCGCACTCTCCTTCATACAATAACAATGCATTAAATACGATAATATGATACTCTGACGCTAAAGCTACAATACGATTTTTACTTCTTAAGGTATCCGACTACGTTCGGAACCGTGATTTTAAAAAAGCGCATAAATGGATAATTTTCATGATATTTAGTGTCACTTAGATTAGAATACATGTATAAAATTGTTTTAAGGACATTTTGACAAAAGAAATTATTTAAATACAATATTTCGGCAAAAAATTAAATTAGAATAATTTTTTTTCCAAATGCTGTCCTTTTGTGAAAATTGCTTTTATTATAATAATATTTTGCCTGTATATAGCTCAGACCTCTGTACAGAGGCTCAACTAGAATTTTTGAAATATATAACTTAGAAGTGGGTTTATTCCTATTTTACGACAACAGAGGGGAGCAATTTTAAGAAAAAAATGCCAATAATTATTTAAATTGGTGGTAACTTTGAAAATAATGTGAATTTTTCAAAAAATTCTAGTTGCGCCTCTGTAGAGAGGTCTAAGCTATGCACAGGTAAAATATTATTAAAATAGAAGCATTTTTCACAAAAGGAGAACATTTGGAAAAAAAAATATTCTAAGCTAACTTTTTGCCAAAATATTGTATTTAAATAATTTTTTCTGTCAAAATGTCCTTAAAACAATTTTATACATGTATTCTAATCTAAGTGACACTAAATATCATGAAAAGTATCCATTTATGCGCTTTTTTAAAATCATGGTTCCGAACGTAGTCGGATACCTTAAGTACCACCGGCGTATATAAACGTCTCGCTCATCCAGTGCGTAAATTGCTCCGGACGTATATTTGCGTCTTTCCGATATACGATCTTCTCTTTTAATGCTATCCATAAAATTATTCCGAAGGCTTTGGAATACAATAAAATGCCATTGACAGTGTTTGGAAAGGGTTTATTTATACCAGAAGATTTTCTTATTTATTCCCTTTATCCCTCCCCCCCCAATACATCACATACGCTTGAATACGTGCAACACGGTGGTATTGGGGAGCGAATCACGTAAATTTTAATCGACAGTTAAGGGATTTATTATAAACCATACAAATTATGGAGATAAATGTTAATTTTTTTATATATTTTTTTATATGACAATTCCATGGGGTCACTGGTAATTATCAAACTTGTTCTTAACTTAGTATTTTTTAATTTAATTATAAAGTACATTGTGTAATACTGAAACATTTACAAGTGTATTATAACAAAGAAAATGTTTATTTTAATTTGTATTTTGTCAGAATGTATTTTGTTTATTTTCAATACATATAAATAACTTTTTTGAACAATCTTTTGTTTACCATTCTTAAATTTGCCCGCCCCTAGAGTTATCACGCCCCCTAGGGGGGGGGGCGCGCCCCACAGTTTTAGAAGCGCTGACTCAGTGCGATAAAATAACTTTTTCTGCTTGATCTTTTGAGAAAAATAACAAAAACTTACGATATTTAAATTCACACAAATTCTATTACGTTATCATCTTGCAGTTAAAAAAAAAGTTAAATCTCTCTCTTTAAAATACAGAAGTTAATGTTAAGCCAATGGATTCTTCTCGCAAGTCATCAAATAGTCAAGATAACAATGATATTTTCCCATTGCAATGAAATGGAAATACAATCCACAGACAAATTGCCAATGGGATTTATTCAGCAATTCCTCGCAACAACTGCAGCTGTAAAATTTACTGCAGGAAATAATTTTCGACTCTCTTCTGGAATGCGAACAATTTTGAGCTTTGGGGAGAAAATAAACTCTTGAGGCTAAGCAAACATTTAATTTTATTTCAAATCGCGATGTTAGTCAGCGAAGGGATTTCGAATCTGATTGTTAGTACTCCATGGAATAAAATGATCCATTTGGTAGTATAGAGTTCTTGTAAATTGTGTACTTGAGAGTTTATGTATAATGCAATTCTTTCTTTTTTTGTGCTAACAATGGGATTTTTTAAAAGTCTTTCAAAAGTTTTAAATACACGACTAATACTTTCATATTTGGCATCAGTCTTACAAATATGTAAGTGCAACTTAACATAATTTCGAAACGTTATTTGTGAATATTGTTATATACAGAAGGATAAAAGTTAAAATTTTTTAGTAATTTAAAAGTAATATTTACACATTATATGATTAAGAAAATATATAATTGTGTTTTAAAAACATGAACAGATAATTAAATACATTTTATGTACTTTTCAGGGTTCAGTTTTCCATGTACTTTAAAATTTGATACAGAAATTAGATAATCATTGTGATGATAACAATAATAATTTTAAAATTATTAGTCAATTTGTATCCGCCATGTAGTGGAGAATTTCTTTACTTAATAATTAAAAGAGAGAATTTCGTAATGAGAAATTTTTTTAGAATTTAGATAACTAAGTATATTAATTTAAAATTGCTTGTAGTAGATAATAATTTAAACTTGGTTAGGTTAATTAATTTAAATTAATGACCACATCATCATATCGTTAGTTAGCTTCTTATAGGCTATTCATACTGATATTTGTTTTGTCCGCCATGATAGAAATTATGAAAGTTATTAGGAGTATCACATTTGCTTATAAATTTAACTTTTGTACTGATTGGTGATCCGCCATGCAGAGAAGCCGATACACCTTATATTTGTTGTTGTTGCCAATGCCACCTGTCTGACGGCGACAGATTGAGGCCTACTAACTTAATCGCTGCAAAGGGATAGATGTACGCCTACCGTTAGCCTTAGATTTGAACACCATTCAGGTGATATCACGATTTGGCTCGGTTCATCTCCAATTTTGCGGGAGAACTACCTGTAGGGCCTCCCACCTAACCTCACGAGAGGACATGTGGCTCGACGCTATTTTAAAATATCCCCATGCCACAAATGCACGTTACATTTACAAACATATGTGCTTTCCCCGAGATTCGAACCCAGACCGTATGGCACAGCAGTCAGAATCCCTAACTAATACAATACAGAGTGTGGAATCTGCTCACCACCGTCTTCACCGTAAATTGTACCTGCAGACAAAGCAAGGAGTTGTTTCACTCCTTCTCGGGTCAGTAAATTTTGACCGGGTTAAAATCTGAGTTAGATTTAACCGCCCTTGCACGCAGTAAGTAATTTTTCGTACGCTTAAAAAGATTTTGGTATTGGTATGTATTTTTGCAATTGCGATGTATAGAATTAAGAAAATTTACTTGATTACTCCATTAGATAATTCAGACAAAATTGAATCAAGAAGAGAGGAAAGCAAAAAGGTGAAATGATATTTTTGTAATGCTACCAAATTCAAAAAGTAAACAAATTAGTCTAGATCACTGGGTATATTTTTACTAGAAGGTTTCGATCAGTAAACGTAATTCGCAGTTGAATAACTGGGGCTTAAATAATAGTGGCTAAACAGAATTTTAAACAGGTGGTATGCTTTTTTTAGCCCCAGTTTATTTTCTCATTTCATTTTCCAGACAAGTTAACGATGAATATAGATGTCGCATGCCATCCTGTTAACTGATCACGGTTCCCAATTGGGAGGTCTTTCACCAATACCCTAATGTTGCTTCGAAGTGAAACGTTAATAACAGATGGATAATTTAATTAATCCAACTGATATTTATGTCAGATTCATACCTACAACAATTCATATCTACGACTAATAAGAAGAGACGAGTTTTGAAATTAATATACAAGGCGTGACAATTAAATTCTGTGACTGCACATACCTTGTGAAAATGCCCCTCTAGGGTGTATTTACCTTAGATTATCTACGTGAGATAGAGGTGTAGGGTTAACTAAAGAATGAGAATTATCCGTACTCTTAATATGGCTTTATATTAAGAACTAGAACTTAAAACTTAAACAGATTAGATAATAATTATATATGTGTGAGTCTATGATTAATAAACACACAATACAAGTAATACCGAACTAACCTTACTCGGACCACTATCAATATCTAACCCGCCTAATCTCAATTTCAATAATAACGCAAGTCCTAATATTAAATAGTCAATCCTACCTTAATCCAATCGTACCTCCGATACTAGGGAGTGGCGTCTTTACTCGAGTGCAATGGTATGCACCTTGACCTAATGGCTTTATCTTCGGAATAACCTCTGTTGGCCGTCCTTTCACAATTGTATCAATCTCTCACATAACATTCCCCAAATTACCATTTCACTTATTGAAACTTCTGTTATTTAAAAGCTATCTAATTTGCATTTTAACTTTACGTTTCACTTCTTGGGTTTTGGTTGGAAAAGAGTTGCCATTAATCTTGGCCCCAAAAGTACCCAAAAGACATGTTACAGAAAAGACGCGTGAGTCCGTCACAGACTTGGTGTGAAGAAGTGGGAATAGAATATATTTGACCTTGACCCTTCCGGTGCTCGTGGCACATTTTCCCACCCCTCTATCTAATTTAGTTTGTTATGCATCCTCATTTGAGTAAGACGTTGTTGTGTCGAAGTGCCGCGCTCATGGTAAACTTAAAAATCACGCTGCACATAAATTTGAAATTCTTCGTAAAACAATAATAATAATAATAATAATAAAAACATCAACTGAATTTCTCAAATTGTTAAAAGAGTCTTTTGAAGACAACTGTACGTCACATAACTAAATGTTTGAGTGGCACAAACGATTTTCGGAAGATCGGGAGGTTGTTGAAGATGATGAACGTTCTGGTCGATCTGTGATTTCCAGACCGGTCATACTAATCGTTTTGTTCTATCATTAATGCTATCATCAAGATTGAATGGGTACCTTAAGGCCAAACGATAAAACAGCAGTACTGCATTGAGGTCTTGAGAAAGCTTAGTGATATTGGAAGAAAATGCCAGATCTGCAGAGCAACAACACGCGAATTTTGCACCAAGACAACGCCCCGATATGCGTTGCCTTTGTGTTCTTTGTAAAAACTTTTTGTTGGACTAATGCATTACTGTGCTCAAGGATCCACCATCCTCACCAGATCTCGTTCCATATGTTATTGTCGTGTGTTTTTATCCTGGGATACATATGATATACGAGTGGAAGATACAAACAATACAAACATACAATATAAGAAGAATATAGACATTTATTATAAATGATGATCCCAGCATATAACAGAAAGGGTGCGCTGCTTTCCAATCGAGTCGGGAATCCATTACATGTGAATTGATTGATTGATTGAATATTAACGTCGCACTGTTCAGCTACACGAGGGCTTTTGGCGACGGACCACGTTATTTTGAACCATGGTCAAGCGACGTGGATGACACCTGAGCTGGCACCCCCTCTCCTAAACACCACACCAACGGGAGGACATTTCAGCTCTCGACAGATTTAACGTGCATCGCTGCCGTACACGGCGGGTCTTAAGTGGTACTGGGCTTGAACTCGTGATAAGGCATGCCACGATCCGATACCTATACCACTCGGCTACCGCGGTCACCCATTACACGTGAAAGTCCGACTTCTTTTCCCGAAGAAAATACATCCATGCCTTACTCGGGATTCAAACCCGAACTCACTCGATTATAAGCCGAATGTCATATCCACCATACTGACTGGAAGACTCTCATACCGTATGAGTTCTTAAATTGAAAAATACATTGATGGTAACACATTTTCAATCTGTAGAAAAGGTCGAGGCACACAAAAACGGCAGACTTACTGAAGATAGTGGCGCCTAATTTTGAACAGAGGAAAACTCGTATGCAGTTATGCATTTATATGTAAGAGGAGTATGTGTTGAAGGGTGTTAAAAGATATTTGTACCTTGCTTTCAATAAATTTTATTTTTAAGACTATTCCAATTGTTTAATTGTCACACTACGTATTCGTTAATTAAATTTTGAAACCAATGAGCCTTTTTTAAGTGTAAATAGTTGATTTTTTGATATATCCAGTCTTTTTTATTGTAGGGGAAAATAACTAAAATTAATTGACTTACTGGTATTCAATTTGGAATTATTCAGTTTAGATGAGTTTTCTCTAGATTTGCTTCCGTTTTATTTTAAAAACAAATTCTAGAAGGGTGCTGGAATTTGTGTTGCTAAATGCTTTTGTATTACGCAATGCAGATACATTATTTTCAGAAAATACTTAATGATAGATTCGCAATCCCTCTGCCAGATTTTTGGTTCCGAAATAAAATTAAATGTTCGTTTAGCCAAGAGTTTCTCTTCCTAGAAATTCTTTTCAAGATTCTCGCAACTTAAAAGGCCGAGGAAAAGGCTTGTCTGAAGCGCGGAATGCAGTGTTATCTGTGGCGAGAAATTGTTCATATAAATTCCGCAGATTCCTGACCATTTGTTTGTGAATTGTTTTTTTATTTAATAATCCGTAGATGAAATAATCGTTTTGTTATGATTCTTTACTTTTCATAGGAAAAGTTACTAAACTGGAATAAATACTATCCTTAAATTTTAAATATATGAAATTGATTTGACAAATAATTGGACAGTTTAGAATTGTCTTACATTTTTTTCACTTACAAAATTATTGATTCTCCCATAAAAAATTAATACGTTTCGTGTGATAATGTGAAGTAATATATAAAAAAATTAAGTCAATTCCTACTTAGGTCAACAAAGAAAATTTTTATTTTATAGTTACTTTTTATCAAATAATTACAATTAATATAAATATGTATATACATATGACAGAATCACAATATTATGTAGCAATTAATTTTTATTAATTATCATTAAAGTATCGTATTGTTATCCAAAACAATCGTGTATGTAGAATTTCACTTTAATTGAATGTTTTAAAAAGTGAGAAAAAAAAATCTTTCAAATATTTGACCCAAGTCGCTATAAATGAAGCCAACGTGACTGCATTTGTAATTCATTAAATAATTAGTTTCAGTCAATTAATTTTTATTAATTATAATTAAATTACCGTATTATCATCCACAATAATCGTGTACATTACATTTCAGCTGAATTGAGCGCTTTAAAATGTATTTAATTAACGATTGAAAATTTAAACAAGATATATAGAGAGATTGTGAGTTAATAGTAGGAATTGAATAAAAAAAATATCGTTCGTGAAGAGGTATTTGAAGTCTTCTATAGTGTGATGGTATTTTTGTAATCAAAACACCTGTTAATGCCCATGTAAACTTTAGCATGTTGGTGCCATATCTTGGATAATTTTAGAATTGTAAACAAGTAATGGCAACCCATAGGGTTGCCGCAGCAATGTGTTTTGTATCAACTGTAATGCTTTAGAAAAATATTTCAGATCATTCGAAAGACTTCATATCGGAAGTCGCATTAATAAAATTTGGATTTAAATCATAATCTCGAGTACAATCCATAAAATTAATAACCCAACAACACCTTTGTTAAATTGTGCACTCTTAAGTCTAGTGCACTTTAAATTAAAATATAAATAGCAATAACATGTATATTAACTCCTTTTTTTATCAATAATTTAATGAAAATTTATTATAAGTAAGACAAAATACCTTATCAAAGATTAAGTTTATTTCAAGATTCGTAATTTTCGACATTCTGAGCTGTTTCTTAAATTGATTTCATAAATCTTAATTTCATTCACTGTACATCATTACAAATAAATTGATTGGATACGAATACATGTCGCGTCTGTAATTCGAATATTTTTTGGAAGTTTTCGTAAGTATATATGGTATGGCAGGGGAAGCCGCTGAAGGACTATCAATCAGTCTACGCTTAAATTTCTCACGTTGGTGGGGTATGGGAGTTTGTAGAGGAGAGGCCGAGCTCAGGTATCATCCTCGTCACTTGATCGTGGTTCAAAAGTATGAGGATCGTTTCCATTAACCTTTTTCTAAACGCGACGTTAATGAACAGTCAAACAAGATGCATCGCGTGCACTCCCATTGGAATCGTATTCGATTATTTCTAACATTGATTGTGAAATACAGTAATATCGATATTTTTTTCGATAACAATCATTTGAAAGAGAGAATTAAGATTTGATGTAAATAAAATTGTTTTATAAATTACAATAAAAAATAAATTCATTTTACATTATTATTTGAATTTTCAAGTGCCTTTAACATAAGGGTTTAAAAATCCACACACCTAATAACCTACACAGTATAATTCACTTTTTATTGAATGTTAATCGGACATTTGAGAAAAATACTGTATTAATGAAAATTTCTTGTGAAGATTGCTTTCTAGTAAGCCAGGTAAAGTAAGCCCCCGCTTAACGCTGCTTCGGTTTAACGCTCTTTATTTTTTTAATTGTGGGATTTCCCGAAATAGCACGCAGTGTTAGGCTTCCCGATATCCGAAGCAGTTTATCTTTGTTTCTTCTTTCCGGCGGTATTATACAATAGTTTTTTTATCGTTTCAAACATTTGTTGACGTTATTGTAAGTATAAATTTATATAATATAATTTTTAGTTTTTATCATGGGTGATAATAAAAAACACGAAAATAAAGCATAAAAAAAAGCATTTCACTAGAAACTAAAATGCAAGTGATTAGAAGATTAGATACTGGGGAACGTCAATCTCAAATTGTTGCTGCATTGAATTTGGCAACTTCAACAATAAGGACCATTATTAAGAATAAAGAAAAAATTCTGGCATCGGTAAATGCAACTACGACAACCTCTGCAACTAGAATTACCCGTTCTAGAAATAATGCAATAGAGGAAATGGAAAAACGACTTTCTATATGGATTGACGACGAAATTGAACGCAAAATGCCATTAAGCCAATCTACCTTCTTGATAAAATGGCAGAAAATTGGAAATACAGACCACACTGAATGATCAGAAATGTAAAAATACTGACTTAGAATTTTATTTATTTTTATATGCATATTCGTTTATGTTTTTATATTTGTAAGAAATAAATTTTTGTTTTATTGTTATAAAAAACATAATTAATAAATTTAATGGTAAAATACCTGACCAAATTTCTACCCATCTTTCCCTAACCCCATTATTTACATGATGAGATAACCTCGTTTAACGCTCTTTCATATTACGCTCTGCTTTGATGGAACGTATACCCTGCGTTAAGCGGGGTGTTACTGTACCACATGAGCCCAACATAGCAAAAACACACATATCTTAAGGAATAGGAATTTTTAAGGACTAAATCATAAGCAACAACAAAAAAAATTGTTTGACTAAATTAGGATTTTGAGTATATCTAATGAACTAGCAATTTCAAATGATCTTTTTCTGCATCGATTTACCATTTTAACGTTTGTAAATTTAATTAAATATACAACATCCTCTTTTAATGAAATCTTGTTCTGTTATATGTGTACGAGATTGGATGTAATGAAATTAGCTGTGCTTTTATATCCTATTTGATTGAAAAAAGCTTTGTAATAAGGAATTAAAGCAATTGTTTTTCTCTTCGGGATTTTGAAGTAATTCGTAGCAAATTATGTAAAAATTTCGTATTGTTAAACATCAGATTTTTTTCCACTTGAGATAATTAAAGAAAGAAAGCTTTAAAGAACATATTAATTTTCTTCTAAGAAGAAACAGATAAACAATTTTTTTTCTTGAAGGAATGACTGTGACGAACTTTTTTCTCTGACAGGAGAAAGAGCTTCGCTCTTAAAACTTTGCTCATTGTTTGCAAATAATGAACACATAGTTAGTATAAAGCATTTTTTTAACATTTCAAGGTCTTTGAATTATGTTTTGTTATTATGAATAACAAATTAGCACAAATTATTATTTGAATTTTTAGGTGAAATGAATTTAGCTTTGCAGTGAAGATTTTTAGCAGTATGAGACCCCCCCCCTTTGTAGAATCGTGATCAATAGGTAGTGAATTCAGTTTTCCAAAGATCATTCTGCATTTAGATAACTTGTTCACTACCCTTAAAAAACGCAGGCTATCAAAGGGGTTCACCCATATGACGGCCTGTTATTTAAGCCTGTTATTAAGAGCATTTTTTTTGACGACCAGTAAAAAGACAGAGCTTTACGTTTTTTTATCCTTTATTTATATTGTTACGTAGATCCGAGGGTTCGGGGATTTTATGCAAAACAATCACAAAGAAAATAAACAGTTCTTTAAGAGCGATGCGAATTTATTATCAAAAATTCAATCCTCTAAATGCAGGATCCAGCAGCAATATTCACACAGTAAATATCCGAGCAATCAAACACACACACAATAACCAGAGTTTAAAAATACACGTAAGTAAAGATTATTCACAAGCACAGCCGAGCTAATCGCCAGTCAAAACAATCCTCACTACTCGCTGGTTTAATCCAGAGTCCTCGCCGTTCAGGCGAGCATCTTTTTATAGGCACGATAGAAACTTCCAGAAATATAACAGCTCGTGACATTGAACGTGAC
>BMAV01019904.1:35444-68424 GCA_019973955.1 Trichonephila inaurata madagascariensis
TGGTCACCAACTTGGTCGCCAAAAAGGATGCCAACTTGGCTCTCACGCAAATATTTCGCTAAGTTCTCATTAAATCGCCATTATAACGTAAGGGGCGGCATTGCTTGTGAGTAGCACATTTTTAACATGAAATAAATATAACATAGAGTAATATAAATGCATTAAACACTCTCAAATATACAAATTATTTACATTATTTACACAAAATTCGTAACACTGCCCCCTCCTCAAAGACTGCACGTCCCGGGCAGTACAATCCTTGAGTAAGAGGCATCTATTTACAGGCAAATTACTCACATAATAATCACATATAAAGTAACAAATGTATTCCACAGTATATACAATACAAATAAATTCAAAGCACATGAAGAAATGTAAACATAAATTCCAATATAAAATAAAACTATGGAATTAGAAAAGAGAAATAATTACATAATTTACAAAATAATTAATGACCATGGTCTGAACTTAAGGATCTTATTCGTCTTGGCCAAGATAAGGGGCTAGCCTATTGTAATGTATTACCTTCGGTTTTGAGTGTGGTGATTTCTGTATCCGCACCACAACGTCATTCAGTCTTTTTAGGACTGTGTAAGGACCTTCCCAGTTTGTCTGCAGCTTTGGAGAGAGTCCTTTACGACGTTTCGGATTCCATAACCACACTTTGTCGCCTTCGTGGAAGTCGTATCCGGTTGCTCTTGCGTCGTATCGGGTTTTCATCTTCTCGGAAGCCAAGCCGATTCTTTCCCTAGCCAGATGATGCATTTCCTCCATCCGTGCCTGGAGTTTCTCGACATACTCCTCAGGCGCCAAGAGAGCATCTGGTGGTCGGCTGAACAGAAGATCCGCAGGCAGACGAAGATCTCGTCCGAAGAGCATCTGGGATGGGGAATAGCCGGTGGTCTCGTGAACGGCACTCCTGTAGGCAAGCAGGAAAAAGGGCAACTTCCTGTCCCAGTCCTGTTGATTACTGGATACCAGGAGAGAGAGGCTGTTCAGGATGGTCCGATTGAACCTCTCTACCATGCCGTCAGACTGAGGATGCAAAGCTGTTGTCCTGGTTTTGTCGATGGTGAGTATTTCACACAGTCTCTTGCAAACTGCAGAATCGAAGTTTCTCCCTTGATCGGAGTGCAGTTGTAGAGGGACCCCGAATCGTGAGATCCAGTGTTGAACTAGAACTTCTGCCACAGTCGAGGCCTCTTGGTCGGGAATAGGGTACGCTTCAGGCCACTTAGTGAAGTAGTCCATGACAACCAGGATGTTGTTGTTGCCATCTGACTATCTCGGAAGTGGACCTAGGATGTCAAAAGCTATTCGTTCGAAAGGCGCTTCCACATTATACAGCTGCAGTCTTCCTCTAGTGCGTTTTCTGGGACCTTTGCGTGCAGCACAGGGATCACATGTGCGACAACACTTTTCCACGTCACTCCGCACATTGTTTCACTATAAGCGCTCACGAATTTTTTGTAAGGTCTTCATAACACCAAAATGACCTCCAGTTGGACTGCCATGGAGTTCCTTAAGGACCNTCCTCTAGTTGCGTTTTCTGGGACCTTTGCTTGCAGCACAGGGATCACATGTGCGACAACAGTTTTCCACGTCACTCCGCACATTGTTCCAGTAGAAGCGCTCACGAACTTTTTGTAAGGTCTTCATAACACCAAAATGACCTCCAGTTGAACTGCCATGGAGTTCCTTAAGGACCGTTGAAACTCTTGTCTTTGGAAATATCAATTGCCACCTGAATGTTTTTCCGTCGTCAGACTCCCATTTTCGGTATAAAACACCATTTCTCAGATGGAGAGAGTCCCAAAGAGCCCAGTAACGCTTCGTTGTAGGATGGAAAGGGGCGATGTCTTGCCAGCTGGGCTTTTCGTCAGACGACTCTTTGAATTCTATGATGGGTTTTATTTCGGGATCAGCCAGTTGATCTTTTCGGACGTTCTCATCACTCCACGGGTCCAATGCTGATGTTGATGGCGTTGTAACTTGGCGGACTATTGGATCTATTACGCCAAATTTCTTTTCAACTCTTGAGGAGTATCTACTGTTTTCCGGGCAAGATCTTCTCGAAGGGACGTCTCCATTCCCCTCTGTTGATCCTTTTCGGTTTCTACACGCTTCTTTAGACTCGACTACATTTGCACGGTGCGGATGTTCCTTGTTTATTTGAGGGCAGTTATTTCTTAAGTGCCCTTCTTCACCGCACCCCCAGCACTTGGTGCTACTATCTTTCTTATTGTTTCGAGGGCAGTTACTTCTGAGATGCCCTGGCTCACCACACCCTCAACACGGGATACTACGCCTCCTCCGGTTTTGAAATTGAGCCATTAAGTCTTGAATTTCTTCTTTCAATTTCTTCATCTCCTTCATCCATGGAGATTCACAGGGGGCATCCGCAGTCACTCTGGCTCCACGGATAGAATGGTGATCTCTGCGACTGGCTTGAGTGGCGGCCTCCAATTTCAGGGCATATAACAGGGCAGATTTAAAATCTTGCACATCTGCTATTCTCACAGCCTTCTGGATTTCCCCATCTTTCAATCCATCCACGAAATATTGCACAGAGATTACTTCGCGCAGCAGAGTTGCTGGGTGTTCAGAGAAAGCCAAATTGGCGAGCCTTTCTACTTCGGAGGCATACTCCTGCAAGCTTTCTCCGGGTTTCTGGAGTCTTGTTTTCATCTGCAGATGTGCGTAGTCCTTGGAGTATTTTTGGCCGAACCGAAGATCCAGAGCGTTATACAGGGAGTTCAAATTCAGTCGCTCTGTGTCGGGAAGAGTCTGCAGTATTTCGGCGGCGTCTCCTCTAAGGGATGCTGCTAGCTGACATGCTTTCGCCCCTTCAGTTCATCCATTGTCTTCAAAAATTATGGAAAATTGTGTCTTGTATAGTTCCTAGTTGGTTTTTCCGTCATAGGTTGACAGTTTTACTGGCCCTGTAAAAACAAGCACAGGTTCTGGAAAAGCAGACACAGGCACACTCTTGCTTTTGTTCTCATTTCCGCCAGCTAGAAGTTTCTTCTCAAGATCTTCCATTCTCTGTGATATAAGGCTAAAACTTTCAGCCACTCCTTCAATTCTTTCCTCAACTTGCTCTTTAATTCTTTCTTCAACTTGCTCTTTAATTCTTTCTTCAACTTGCTCTTTAATTCTTTCTTTCTCTTCCCCTACTTTCTTCTCTATCTTCTCATTAACTACTGCAATCTTTTCTTCAACTTTCAATGTTATTTTCTCTTCCACGCTATCGATTTTCTTTTCTAAAGTATTTCTCAGCTCTTCGTGACATTTCTGTACGTTTTCCAAACCTTTTTCCATTTTATTCTTTAATTCATTCTTTGTCTCTTCTTGGCTTTTCTGCACAGCTTCTAGACTTTTCTGCATTTCCTGCTGGCCTTTCTGCATTTCTTGCCTAGTCTCTTCTTGACCTTTCCCCATTTTCTCCTTTAACTCATTCTTAGTATCATCCAGACCTTTCTGCATTTCTTGTTGGTCTCTCTCCATTCTCTCCTTAGTCTCTTCTTAGACGCTTTTCAAGAGCCTTCAGTTGCTCATCCATCGCTCTTATTATTGGCATAAAATACCACTTCTGACACCAAACTGTTACGTAGATCCGAGGCTTCGGGGATTTTAAGCAAAACAATCACAAGGAAAATAAACAGTTCTTTAAGAGCAATGCGAATTTATTATCAAAAGTCCAATCCTCTAAATACAGGATCCAGCAGCAATATTCACACAGTAAATATCCGAAGGTCTTCACACCTTCAACAGCAATCAAACACAATAACCAGTGTTTAAAAATACACGTAAGTAAAGATTATTCACAAGCACAGCCGAGCTAATCGCCAGTCAAAACAATTCTCACTACTCTCTGGTTTAATCCAGAGTCCTCGCCGTTCAGGCGAGCATCTTTTTATAGGCGCGATAGAAACTTCCAGAAATATAACAGCTCGTGACATTGAACGTGACACTAGTGGAGAGATCTACTACTTTCTAGAAGATTCCAGAGGGTTCCAAATTCGCCAACATGGTCGCCAATGACCCCAAAATGGTCGCCAAAGACGCCAAATTGGCCACCAACTTGGTCGCCAAAAATGATGCCAACTTGGCTCTACCGCCAAGTTTTCGCCAAGTTCTCATTGAATCGCCATTATAATGTAAGGGGCGGCATTGCTTGTGAGTAGCACATTTTTAACATGAAATAAATATAACATAGAGTAATAAAAATGCATTAAACACTCAAATATACAAATTATTTACACTATTTACACAAAATTCGTAACAATATGTATTTTAAAATTATGTAAATAAATGTTTAGCCAAAAATATCCAATAGATCCTGAATTATAGCGCTCTGATCACACCCGCCTCGAAAAAATGAAAGCTCATTTCCTCCACGATTCCGGCTGATTGGTTTATCTGAAATAAAAAAAAAATTAACGTCGTTTTATTCTATAAGCTTAAATTGCGCGGAATGAACTGCACTCAATTGAAAATATCAAAAATTAGATTTTTGGTAGACCTCTGAAGAAAAAGTTTTGAATTTCATGGTTTTTGTAATTTTTTTGTTATAAAAAATAGAAATATTTTGTGCTTTAGAATAATCGTAGTTCATTTGGTGCGTACTTATGTGCTGAGTCTACCCTAGAAATTTGAAGTCATTCATTCAAACAGTTCTTGAGATATGACGGAGGAAAGTTCGAAAAACACAGTTTTGAGAAAAGGGGTTTAAAAATAAAGGCCAATTAAAACAATGAATATCAACTTAGCGCTTCGAACAGCTGCTTTTCTTTCCCTTGCCTCTTTATAACGTCTTCGAATTTTAAAAAATCACTTTACTACCGTATTCTGGACATGCTAAAGAAACAATTTATGGAAAAAAATATATTTTTTGAATCCATCACATAAGATACAACCACAGTTTATTAAGGTCTGTTAGACAACGATGATCCCAAGTGCAATACATACTCTGAAACTGGTACAAAGGGAAATTATAAATTTTTTAATAATAAGGCAAAAAGAAGCTACGAGAGGAATACTGGTACTGCTTTTTAGCCACAGCAAAGTGACGAGAATAATACTACATTTTTTAACCACTTTCCAAATTTATCAGCCGCGGTTTCGTGAGGACTTTGAGCTGCGACAGGTGTAACAAGCGTCACCTTTTCTACATCCGAAATTTTAATGTCAGGAGGGTTAGATCCCGCAATTTAATAAATAGAACATCCTCGAGTTTGTGATAATGACAATTCAACCACCGTTGTCGAAGTAAATTCTGAAAAAACAACAACTTATTTAAGCTTCATATATATACAGAATGATAAAATTAAATAAAGTACTAAGTCATAAAGTTGTATAACCTACAAGACCAAAGAAGAAAGAAATTGTATTCCAAGAAACATAATAATTGAAAATACAGAAAGTGGACTAAAATGGAGACCTATTTTGGTTTCTAAAGATGTCGCTGAATTAGGCCAGTGAATTAGAGTTATGCTGCTTTATAGCATCACCTTCCCTGTACAGCAGAAATTTTCTACATAATAGAAAACCTCTTTCTCACTCTCTCTCTCTATATATATGTGTATAAAAATTTAAAACATGTATCATTTAGTTAATGCTTGCTAAGCTAATAGTGAACTATTTAAATTATTATAAGAAATGATGAGGGATTAAGATTAGTGATTTCTGAGTTATTTATTTCAGTTTACTTGAATGTGTATCAAGAAAAGCATCTTTCAATATAACATTTTCCAATTTTCATAAAAATTCACCGTGTAGAGTTGATATGACTCCAAGTTATGACTTGTGGCAGAAAGTTTTTGAAATTTTGGTGGCCTGACATCGTACTGAGACTTGTAATGATTTTGAATTTTCATCAATAAATTTTATCTTACTAATACTCAATTTTTAATTATTTTCTATCGGTGGTGAGTACTATATTTCTTTCAAATATCATTTAAGTCTGATTCTTCTTTCTTGCATTTTTTAAGGTTGAGTGTGAAAAATTTGGTTTTTATGAAAATTTACCTAACCTATTTTATACATAATATTTATATCTAAAATAAAAAAAAAATATTTAAGAGGCATTGTTAAATACTGAGATATATTTGTTTGGCATTTAATTCAAAATGTATTTAATATACAGGGTGTCTAGCCTTAATGTGACCCATTAGCTAATTTCCGAACCATTCGGTATAGATATGCACTTTCAGTTTGAAAAATGTTTTTAAAAAGGTAAAGAATATTTAGAAAGTTTAGTAAAAAAAAATTACAAAAAGTAAATTTTTATACGGTCTCCAGGTCCTATCACTTATACTTAGGAAAAAATTCAGTTCACAAAAACAAAGTAAACACAAAAAGTTTCATTTTATTACGATAAAAACTGGCCGATTTATGGAACTTTGAAAATCATACATTTCATGCATTTACTGGGTCATTTTTAAGAAGCTAGTAAGATTCCTTCTTCAATGTGAAATTAATTGGAACTCTGCCAGGAAACTTTCGTTCTTGCATGTCACTCTTACGTTGTGGCCGTGGTAGCCGAGTGGTATATGTATCGGATCGTGGCTTAACTTGTCACGAGTTCGAGCCCAGTACCACTAAAGACCCGCCGTGTAGGGCAGCGATGCACGTTAAATCTGTCGAGAGCTGAAACGTCCTCCCGTTGGTGTGGTGTGGTAGTTAGGAGAGGGGGGTGCCAGCTCAGGTGTCGTCCACGTCACTTGACCATGGTTCAAAATTACGTGGTCCGTCGCCAAAAGCCCTCGTGTAGCTGAACAGTGCGACGTTAATATTCATTCAATCAATCAATCAATTAGTCACTCTTATGTAAATCGTTTTTAAATTTAAAGTTAATATTTCAATAATTGAGTACTTAGAAATAAAATTCATTCTGTGCACATGTAAAACAGACAAAATAAAAATTTTTTGGAGGAAGAAAAAATTTCAAAAGCAGTTCCAAAAAAAATAGATTTATTTGCTGTTGTACTGATCAAGGCGAACGTTAAAAATCTGTTGTGTAGTCGTTTGCAATTGCATAAAGTCGTTTTCTAATATTACGAATTCTAGTATGGGACAATGAGACGTATACAAATGAAGAATACTCAGAATGTCGCCCAACCGGTATAGTGGTTAGCGACGCTGACTGTGGTGCCGTAGGGGCTGGGTTCGGATCCCGGAGAAGACATGGATGTTTGTAAATGTATAGTGCGTTTGCAGCATGGGAGTACTCTAAATAGCCATCGAGCCGCAAGTCCTGTCGTGTGGTTGGTGGAAGGGGAAGAGAGGTGGTAGGCCCCTGACAACCCCCAGGTATCCTCCCTCAAAATTGGGGTGGAAACGAGACAAATAGCTGCCTGAGGTGGCCACATTAGATACTGAATAAATTCATTATGATGATTTCATTTGCCAGTGTTTTTAATCATGTGTATATCCACCTCATCTCTATCGCTTCTGAAATTTGTATGAATCTACGTGCATTATTTCTTGGAGTTGCAATTTCACTTTTAAGGGGGGGGGGGGAGTTTTTGTATTTTAAAATACATTGTAGAAACTGACATCATTTTTGAGGTTGTTTAAGAAAATTGAAATTCAATTAAATATGTTTTAGAAGAAGATAAAAAAATAATTAAGCTTATATATATATATTCAGGTTACACTTGAGACTAGTTCAAAGAGAAATTTACTACGCCTATGTAAAACTACTTAATAGCGAGAAGCTAAATGAGTTCAAAAAATTTGACATGTAGAAAATTCTGATTTTTCATATTTATGCATCATTTCTTATTAATATTAAAAAATAGCCAATAGTAACATCAACTAATGGTTTGAAGAAAACGTCTTAAATATGCTCATTAACTAAATATGTGGCGGGGCTTTCATCACGATTTCTATTAATGTCCTCTTGGGGTTTCTTTGGGGCCGACATGGCAATTCCTTCCAACCAACTCAGGAAGAAGAATGGGGTTATGTATAAATTAGGAATCATATATATATATATTGAAAGTTAGTAATAGAGCGGAGTAGGGATTGCAATATCGGACCAAAAATTCAATACCGGTATTCGGTACTTTTTAGGCCTTAATATCAGGATACCGGTATTAATACCGGTATTAGAAATTTAGAAAAAGCACGAAAATGCAGGTGTTTCTTTATTTTATATTTGCCAGTTTTATTAGAGTGTAAATATCGCAAAAATAATCTGTAACTTATAAATTATAACAGTATATAAAGAACACACACAAAAAAAGTAAAGGAACATCTTATTTATTTAAATCACAAAAAAAGTGTAAATATCGCTATTCAGTCTGTGATACTAGAACAAATTTTCGAAATGTGATCTTAAAAAAAACAATGCATCAATTGCACTGTCATTAAGCCTGGAACGTAATTTTGTACAATAATTTCATCCGAATTATCTTTTTTTCAAAATAATCTAAGATCCCTGATGTCGTGGGCTTAGAAAGTGTGCTAAAATTTGTATCTTCATCGCAATTAGATTCTTTTCTCTTTAACAACTCTGTATCATGTTTGTTTTTAGATGTGTTTGGAGTCCCCGTTTGTTCTTCCTCCATTCATTTTAATAACACTAGAGCTTTTTTACATTGTGTCACTATATTCTTTTATTCATATAAATAATGAAACCAAACCGAACTGATTTTTTATGTTCTTTAAAGTTATTCTCATTCATTATTATGGGTTATTATTTTATGAGTACATACAAAAATTAATATGAAAAATAGTTTGAACCCTAAAGTATGATATGCAAATACAGTGTGAATATCTAACTCACCAATTTAGAAAATATCAAAATACTACGCACTTTCTTCACAATTACGACCTTGTTTTCACAGATATGATTATCAGTCTATGAATCCTGAGCGTGTGCAGTATAGCTCTGAGCTGTAACAGGATATTTTTGGCCTGCTTCTTTGGATGATTCACATATTTTATCACTTCTCTTGACTATACGATACAACTTTGTATTCACAGTTTAATTAATTTCGTCCGTTAGGTATTCACAAAAATAAAAACGTATAGTATTTTGCGCTGTTGGGCCTGAACATATAGTGGGGATAATTTTTAGAAAAAAATTTCTAGTAAATACCAAAAACCCCACCGGTATTTATACTTGTAAATACCGGTATTTCAAAGTTGTACAAATCGCTCAAAATACCGGTATACCGGTATTGCAATCCCTAGAGCGGAGTCTATGTCTGGGTCTATGTCTATGCGCAGAAGTGATTGCTGAGTGGGAAGTGAAGTCACTAAGTAGAGAGTCAGCTGTAAAGGGATTTGAGATAAAGTTAGAAGGATTCTAACTCCGTGAAATATCCTAGCCGGGGCGGTCTGACGAACAAAAAGTAGGTTCGAGGCCATAAGGAACACTATCGGATTAAAGCCACATCAGAACAGATAAAGAACGCAGCTGATTACCCAGGATATAGCGGTAAGCTATTTTATATATACTATAAGGAAAAGACGTATATTAGTGATAGAGGATTTAATCTATGAAGTTATGTTCAGTGGTCAAGTACGTGACTATTTAGGGATGCGTGTTGCGTCTTCTCATTCTAGATCAACTTAATTAATTGTTATTGTTGTGTATTGTGTTAAGCTAAGATCTTAATAAACAGATTTTAAAATGAATGACTTGAGTGGTTCTTCGATTATATTGATGATAATTATATTATTGCCTCATAATCCACGCAATTATATTTTAATAACAAGCACACCTGTTTCCAGTAAATATTTTCATCCAAGAAAATCATTAACTTTACCAGAAAACCACTTAAGTACAACCATTACTAGTTAAATAAAGGTTATAAACGCATTGCGTCACTAGGATCCTTAATAATAACTTAATGAATAACTTTAAAAAAAACTTATCTCAAAAAGAGAAGAAAAACCCTATGTACCTCCCACTTTGTTTATCAACCATAAGTATGTTTCCATTAAATTTTGCGGCATCCCTCTTAAACGAATGGTTAGTAAATAGTTTTATTCATGTATGGTAAATTACCTTTAAGCCACTATTAAATTTCGTAAGTCATAAAAATTTACAACGATAAGAAGCTATTTAAAAGGATAATTTAAGCAGACATTTCAGTTAATGGTTTCCTCTCTCAACAGCTATGCTCTTGACTTATGATCCAATATTTAATTCTCTTTTAATATTTGAAGTAAAAACTAATAGCTAAACTCTTTTGTTTTTCTATTTCATTTACACACGAACACACAAACCGGTATTTCCCTTTTTTGCCTATAAAACAGGACTGTAATAAAATAAAATGCTGTTTGAATTTTAAAAGAAATCTGAAACTTAAACTCTGTTATACTACAGTGTAAAACAATGATCTAATTATTTAGAAGTCTGTAAGAAATTTATTACAAAAGCTAAAATTTGGGAAATATCCTCGTAACTATTTAAAAGAACAAAAGTACTATATCAACTTATCTTTAAGAAGCCATAAGCATTGGGGACAGCAAGTAAGAGTTTAGGGATAAAGATGTTCAGGAAAACATTTAAAAAACAATCTGAGGCAAAAAAATGTATATAACTAAAAACTTAAAAAAACTTTTCTTTTAGGATAAATTTAAAAAAAAAATTAACAAAAGGCTTTCTAATGCTGAAAAAAATTAACAGAATTAACTGATGAAGCTATTTATTTTAAGTAAAATAATGAATAAAAAGTATGATGAATAATATAAATCAAATATAAAAGTATTGAGACATAAAAAGAAAACATATACAAAACTTATATTAAACCAATAATATTGCATTTATTTATTCCAAATGAATGTATTAAGAAGATTAATAGGATGGTCATATTCTTATAACCCCTGGCTCATAATTTCTAATTTTATTTAGTTTGTCTCTATTTTTAATTAAATAATTGTTGTGGTGTAAATAATTCAGAATAATATTCCAATAAATAGATTTATGGTTATTGCTATTCCAGAAAGAAATTTAATAATATTAAAAAGAGAAGCTTCTTTTATGTCAGATGGCTTTTGTAAGTAAGTGTCAACGTAATCTGTTGTAAGTTTTGGTTACTTTTGATAAGGTTTAAGTAATTAGATTAAAAAGCTGCAATATATATACTCTTTATTTTTGCTCAATTTTAGATATGCATAATTAATAATAATGTAATGTTTTTTTTAAATAATAATATAAACATAAATTAGCTAAACCATTACTAACATTTCTACCATGCAGTAGGCCTTTAAATTGTCTACAAAAATTAACATTAAAATTAATATAATTTTCTTCAAACAAAAAACTTAATATTTCAAATACAAAAAAAAAAAAAAAGAATTAAGAACAATGAAAATATATCAAAAAGTGTATAAAAATGAGTTATGATAATCTGTTTTTACAAATTTACGTAGAAAGAAAATTAACTGGATAATTGCGCTCAAAGCAGCATTTCTAAAAAATTTTGTAATTATTTAGTTTATCCGTGGGGTTAGTAACTAGATTTTATTTCTTTGTAAGTAATTCAGAATAATTTTTGTATAGATTGAGGTATTGTTACTGCAGTGCTTCTCAAACTTTCACTACCTGTGACCCAATATTCAATCATAATTTTCATCGCACCTCCCTTCTTACAATAACAATGCATTAAACTCGATAATACGATACTCTGACGCTAAAGCTACAGCACCACTTTTACTTCTTAAGTGCCGTCGGCATATATAACCGTCTCGCTCAGCCAGTGCGTAAATTGCTCCGGACGTATATATACGTCTTTCCGATATACGATCTTCTCTATCACTGCTATCCATAAAATTATTCCGAAGGCTTTGGAATACAATAAAATGCCCTTGACAGTGTTTGCGAAGGATTTACTTATCAGAGGATTTTCTCATTTATTCCCTTTATACTTCGCCGCCAATACACCACATAGGCTTGCAAACGTGCAAAACGGTGGCATTGGGGAGCGAATCACGTAAATTTTAATCGGCAGTTAAGGATTAATTATAAACCGTAAAAAAATTATCTAGATAAATGTTAATATTTGCATACAATTTTACGTATATATATAACCAGCCCGTGGGTTCACTGGTAATTATTATACTTGTTCTTAACTTAGAATTGTTAAATTAATTATAAAATACATTGTGTAGTACTGAAACATTTATAAGTGTATTATATCAGAGTTGTTTTTTTATTTTTTATTGTGTCAGAATGTATTTTGTTTGTTTACTTTCAATAAATTAATAATTTTTATTGAATAATCCTTCGTTTTTGATTTTTCAATATGCTCGCGCCTTCCTTCTAGGGTTATCACGCCCCCCCCCTAGCGGGTCGCGCCCCACAGTTTGAGAAGCGCTGAATTACTGCTATTCCAAAAAGGCACATTTATGATTTTAAAATTAAAGTCCCTGTTTGTTATTATAAATATTGCATGGTAAAATGTGATTATCAGTATTGAATTGTAAATCCAAAAATTCTGCTTTGTTCGTGTCATAATTGGTTTTTATTAAATTTATTTGATGTTTCACAAAACGGGGCTTAATTTTGTTATTTATATAAGCGTTGTTTTTTTAAATTTTTATTATCAACCAAATGAAATCTAAAACGGATTTATCTACCAAAGGGAAAACAGTTCTGATGTACAGGTAAAGTCGATTTTAGGCAATAAAATAATAATGGTTGATAATAATTTATAGTTACCGTTCAGTTCAAGTTCTTTTACGTTTAGTTAAGTTCGTTAAGTTTCTTTTATTTCGTTTGGTTCAGCATATACCTAACATATTTTTAAGCAAATTGTTTTGGAAAATGATAGCTATAATACAGCGATGTGTTAACAGTTAAAACTTTTGAAAATACAAATGATTTCATAAAATTAAAAAAAATAATATCAAAATTTTTTGTAATTGAAACTTGTTATGCAACATATTCTTCGAAACACGTGAATTAGTAAAGGATATGCATATCTCATTAAATATACGTTTACGTTTCGCGTTTAGATTAAGAAAAAGCAAATTTAATAGAGTATTTGTTTTTATTATTCCGTTTACAACTAAGACTTAGAACAATTATTTCTACCAGTTCCTCTCAAACTTTCAATATTCGCGACCCAATATTCAATAATAATTTTCATCCCGTACATAAACAATGTATTAAATTCAATAATACTATACTTCTACGCTGCTGCAATACTCTTTAGTGCCACCGGCTTATATAAATGTCTCACCAACCAAAGCGTTAATTCCCTTCGATGTATATACGTCTTTCTGCAGTACGATCTTTTCTGTGCACTGTAACTCATAAAATTATTCCGAAGGCTTCAGAATGCAATAAAAAAGACATTGACAGTGTTTGCAAAGGATTGACTTATTTCAGAGGATTTGTTTATATATTTATTCCTTTTCTCCCTACCCTCTTCAATACCTCACATATGTTTGCTTACGTGGAAAACGGTGGCATTGGGGAGCGAGTCACTTATCTTTTAATCGGGAGTTAAGGGATTAATTATAAACTGGATAAATTACCAAATAAAGGGTTAAATTTTGTATATAATTTTATATGTGACAATTCCATGGGGTCATTGGTAACTATTTAACTTGTTTTCATCTTAGTATTGCTAAATTTATTATAAAATACATTGTGCAGTACTGATGTATTTATAAGCGTAAACGTGTATTTATTTCTTTTTTGTAAGAATGTATTTTGTTTACTTTCAGTAAATTAATATTTTTTTAAAATAATCTTTTGTTTTTGATTTTTCAATATGCTCACGCCCCTTCGTAGAGTTATAACACCCCCTAGGGTGGCACCCCTACAATTTGAGAAACGCTGATTTATACTCTAGATCTGTATACATGACAACTACATTTATATATATCCTTAGAAGGATACACTTTAATTAGTACAAGCGATATTGGTGCTTATTTAGCACTTAGTTATACAGCAACAAAAACATAGTGAATCTCCAGAGCTGTAGGGTCTACTTTGCACCTCAAAACACTCCGTTTCAGCCACCAGTGGGGACTGAACTCACGACCCCTGGTTTTCAAGACCTGTGCGCTAATCACTGAACTTGGTGACTCAAAAGTGTGGTGAGAAATGCAAAATATTTTTGAAAGAAGCATCGGTAATGTATCCTAAAAAAATGTAATTTTTAACAGCATTATCACCTACATATATAAAATCAAAATATAGTATCGATGAATACCTATTTCATATATACAGGTATTCCACCCACATGTGTTTTTATTTTGTTACAAAATTATTTTCCCTTGAGAAAAGTTATTTAAAATCATTCATACACTTTCAGTTTTAATTACTAATGTAGTTCGCAAATAATCATGGAGTCAACAGCTACAGACGAATTTAATGTAAAATAGAAATGAAAATCTCATTTATCGAAATTATTTATCAACTCATCTGTATTCAGTGACGCCTCATCAGATTTAATGGGTCTTTAAATGGTTTGGTAGTATTGAGGATTTATTACATTAGGTAAATTACATTGACCATGAAAAAGTTTCTTCTAAAAACGTCCAACTCTTAATTGAACTAACTCTTTAGGAGGTAATTAAAAGGCTATTTCTTTAAATTTTATATACTGCATAATCAATTTTTTTCACTTTTTATAGTTAGTGGTTGAGATCCTTGGTTATGTTCTAACACTATAACTAGATAAATTTATAAGCAATTAGTTATATTTTTCACAGATAAAAGTATTTCCGTAGAATATATTTCAAATAGATTTCTTTTACTTTTTCTAATGTACATTAGATTTTTACCTTAAAATACGATTATTACGGCAGCCATGAAATTTTTTTATTTGTTGTATTGTAGGGAAAAGATTAATTTAGCTTTTACACTTTTAATTTTTCTTTATTTCATTTTGGTATAAGTATATGTGGTGGTGTGATATCTATATAACCTAGTATCTAAGCCGTCAGACACAAATGATGCAATTACTCTTAAGCCTTCACACAAAGCTGTCTTACACAAATGACGCAATTCTCAAACCGTCACGCATGAATAACGCAACCCACAAAGTGACGCAATTGCTCACATGCTCGCCAAGAATATGGTATCCTTCGTTCGCCTATTCACCGAATCACTGGCATGGGGGTATGTGGCGGTGTGATATCCATATAACCTAGTACCAAACATCACACGATGACGATCGTTTTGGCGTGGTCGATAAAGTACTCGACCCAGGTCGAATCCTTCCTTCCTTCATATACCTTGTTCTATGGAATTATTATTATGTAATCTAAGTACATTTTAGGAATAATTATGATATATACTGATTTTATAAGCATTTTTTTGGCTCGATTTCATTATATTAAAGGCAAATCAACAACTTTTGTTATTCAAAATGCGATGATTTTTAGGGAAATTTGTTCTTAGAACTCAGAGAATGAGATTCATATATCTCCTGTCAAGAAGCTTCTTTTTTAATCCCTGTGAGAGAGAGGCAGCATGCAGTTAAATATCGTGTTTGTTGCGGATTGACCTCATGCTGAGTTATGCTCAAAGACCCTGATTATTACTTTGTCAATTTAATGAGGTTCTTTCCCCTGGAATAGTTGTCATTAAGGATCAGTCAGAAACTGAAAGTATTTTTTTCATTACATCTACATATATATTGTAATTTGATTTTTTCGATATACAGTAGGAACTGTTTTTGTGCGGTCTTTTTTTTATGCGATTTCTTTTTGTACGATTTGTTTTGTGCGATTTTTTATGTGCTATCTTTTTTTTACGTGGTGTATGATTTTCAATGGCTTTGGTGCCAATGTAATGTTTTATATTTATTTACCAGTGGCGTAACGGAGAATGTTGGGACCCCCTCCCCCCTGAATGTCAGGTTTCGCCTTTAATACACTGCTGTCCAACGTAACGAAAGACAAGAGATAGCACAACAAAAATATTTTGTAGATAACATGTTGACCAAGTATCAAATGATTAAATTTATAGACTTCTGTGAAGCGTAGTTCCTGCCAGAATCAGTAGTCAGAGTAGCCACCATTGTTGGAGATCACCGATACCCCATACCTCGCCATTGATTCAAAGAGACTTTGGATATGGTCTTGGGGAACAGCAGACCAAGCAGCTTCCACACGTTGCCAAAGTTGATCTGGTGTGGCAGCTGGGGTGTAATCTGGGTCAATCGTTGAGCAACCATGGACCACATGTTTTCTATCGACGAAAGATCCGGACAGCGAGCCGGCCAGGGAAGCAATTCAATCTGGTGATTGACGAAGAACCTTTGAACAATACGTTCCACGTGTGGTCGCGCATTATCATGTTGATATAGGGCTGTGGCCAAGCCCTGAAGGTAAGGAAGGAATACTGACTCCAACACCTCGGAGATGTAGCGCTGGCTGTTTAAAGTACCGGAAATGCGTACTAGAGGAGTGCGAGAGTAATATCCAATACCGCCCCATACCATAATACCCGGTGCAGGACCAGTGTGGCGGTGCATAACGCAGCTGTTCAGCATCCTCTCTCCACGGTGTCTCCGAACTCGTATCCAACCATCGTGGTGTTGCAGACAGATGCGTGACTTGTCAGTAAAGACAGCTTCATTCCATTCTGTCACCCACTTCCTTCTTTCATCGCATCATTGGCGGTGGAGACGTCTGTGGTCTTGCGTCAAGGGTAAGCCAAGCAATGGACGTCTTGCGGACAGACCACTCTACCCTCCTGCATCCAACGTTCACATATCCGCATTACAGTTGTTTGGTTTCGTCCAACACGGCTACCAATTTCTCTGAAAGATAATCCACAATCTCGGTAGGCCACTATCCTTCCTCTGTCGAACTCGGATACTTGATCAAAAGCTGATCACTGTTATTTACGAGACATAACTGATCGTTTTTTGAAAAAACCACAAGAAAAACACAATTGCCGAACTTAAAATTGTCGAAATCTCCAAGCCTTAAATAGCACTTTGAGGTGACGCCACAGGCGCGCGTGATGTGTGTTTGCGCTGAAATTCTAGTCATTTGCATATCTCACCTCCGCTAATGTATGTTGAAAATTTCATGTTATTTGCATGCTTTCTTCAGGGTGTTGCATTTACGGTGGCCAGCAGTGTATTTTATAAATTGGGTAAATACGTATTTAGCGTTAGAGTTAAGCCTTGGACCCCTACACTCCTACTCCCTCCCCCGTGTCAGGACTCAATGACTTTGGCTCCACTGTAATGTTTTCTGTCTATTTACCTGTGGTGTGACGAAGAGTGATAGGACCCCCTCTGAAAATCAGGTGTTGCCTTTAATATTTTATAAATTGGGTACATACGTATTTAGCGCAATTCAGACCTTAAGCCTCTAGATTCCTACCCCTACCCCGTGATGCGGGGAAGTACTTTACGTCACTGAAATGTAGACATTTCAAGACGCTCTGTTCATTCGTTACAAACAGTCTCCCGACAATGCGCATTCGGTTGCTTTCTCTGAGCGCTCCGGTAGCTCGCTCTTGATTGAAGACGAAACTTTCAATGAGAGCGACATTATCAATAATTTGATAGATTATGAAGACGGACATGAAGAACCAGATTTATGTTGCCAAAATATAAATCAATTGAAATTATACCTTCAAGTGAAGAAAGCGATTTTGAACTTATTCATTACAAGGCTTTGGATTTCGATAAGTAGCAATGAATTACGTATGGGCATTTTGAAAACTTATCCGTGTATACAATGAGAAACTATATGTTTTTGAAATGTTTCCATGTGTAATATTTAATTATTTATTTCATTATGAAACCACTCTTACATATATTTCGTAAATAATTGGCATATTTTATAAATGCGACTTTTTTTATGCGGTCCCTATCCACCGGATAAAATATTTTTCTGTAGTATTTCTACGAATTAGTTAGTTTTATATAAGAATTTATGAAATTTGTGAATATTTTTTTTGTGCATTTATTTTTATGCGGTCTCTATCTACCGCACAAAAACAGGTTCAACTGTAATCTAAATTAGACATCATAAAGATATATTGTATATGTTTTTAAAAAGAATTATTTGAATGCTGAGCCAGTAAAGTGATTTTTAAAATTGGAAATCTATTTATAACTCTTTATAGATAACAATTGTAAATAAAGCTCGAAAATTAAAAATTGTGTAAGGTAGAAGAAAATCAATATTTTTACGACTAAACAGATCGTATGTCAAGGTCAACTATTCAAACTATTCAACTATTTTTGATATGGAGTTATCTTTACAGAACCTGTATCAAATAAAAATGTTTCGTTTGTTTCTGAAAAGTGATACTTCAGGGAAACCTTTAAGAAACTTTTCTGGTAAAATAAAAATGTAGATTTAAATTTTGATATAGAAGTCAAAGAGGGTAGAAATTCGAGATCAAATTTTAAGCATTTTCCAACGCATTATGTTCCTTTTTTCTTAAAGAAAAAAATGTGGATGCTCATTAATAGATGTCTGACCACGGATAATTATGAATTAGTGATCAAATATTTCCGATCGAAATTTAAACAATTCTCTTTATATGATAAATGTTTTTCTGTTTATTTTTTGTGTACCAAATAATGATACTTTAAACATTTTCTAAAGTTACAAAATAATTTTTAATTTAAAAGTTTGTCCCTTTGTTATAGTTGAATATAAATGTATTTTGTCAAATGTATTTTTTTTCATTTAGGTCCCATTTTTTGAAAAAAAGCGTAATAATTTTAAATAATTGCATAATTTCTCTGAAAAAAAACCCCCATTAAACTGAAGTCTGGAAAATATCGATTTTTTTCTTTTTCCTCATGTAAAACTAAAAAGAAAAAAAATATTATTGTTTCTTCCACATAAAAACAAATTAATGGTTTGCATACCTCAAACACAAGAGGAAATATCTTTTAAAAGACGCTGCCATTTTTTTACATTTTCATCAATTTTTTAAAAAAATATTTTAAAGATTTTTTTTTTATCAACGAACATATAAATGTTATAGATTTTGAGATTCAGAAAAGTATGCACTATTTTCAGGACTAAAATTGAAAACTCAATTTTTTGAATGTGTACGATGTTCTGGTATTCTAATAAGTTGTTTTTCTATGATCACTTATCTCGTCTTAAAACTCTTAGAATGAAAAGAAAAATAAACAGTAACCATATTTATGGAAACCTTACATTTAAATATGTTTCTAGTTGTTAGGATCTGATCCATTTGCTAATGAATTCAACTGCAATGCTAAAGTAATTTAAAAAACCCAGAATATTTGTATCCGCTTTTGGTAAGGAATATATTGTGGAACTACACGACTAAATGTTAATGCATGGAAGGGAAAAAAATACTCTTTTGAGTCAAAATAACTCTGAAGTTAAGATTAATTCTTAGTTTATAATATACATCTTCTAACATACTTTTCAAACAACAGGAAATTAAATATTCCCTCCCCTTATTGAGAAAAAAGTTTTGTGAGAGAGGAAAAGTTTTAATTTTCGGAAACACGGAAATCATTTCTTTTAACTATAAATGATCATTTTTGCAGACGAAGCATTTTACATTCAACAGACAAATAATATAGCTACGAGTATAAATCACATTCTCTTATGCTGAATCTAATTAAAGTAAAACTTCAATGTAAACAGCTACAAAACACAAAAAATCGAAAGGAAAATCATACACTAACGGGAAAAAGAAATCCCAACACCAAGAAAGACTTGTGTTCGATAAACGAAATCTGGTAGCTATGAAATCTGTAGGTACATCTGAAAGATGACATCGATTCAAATTTCGTACTTAAGAGTTGCGCTAGTAGCGCCATTCAGAACTGGCACAAAGCAGGGTTGCTTTAAATGCGCACTGTAATGTTCGTGAGGTTTACTTGTCTGTGAAATTTGATATATTGAGTTGATGCTAGCCAAAAATGCTTTTAAGAAAACGAAGAAGCCACTATCAACAGCTCATCAAGTTTGAAAGTCGTGTAATAAGGCTACGAGAAGGTGGATTTTCTTTCCGTGATATTGCAGAAAGACTTGACCGGAATGTATCCACTGTTCATGATTGTTGGGATCAGTGGTAAAGGAATCGTGTTACCTCAAGAAGACAGGGTTCCAGGCGGACAGGTGGTCATACTGAAATGGAAGACCACCATATTCGGCGTATGGCTGTGGCGCATCGTACCCACGCTGCCGTAGAAATTCTATCTGCAGTTTGCACCACAGTGACACAGATAACTGTAAGAATTCGGTTACATCAAGGACAGCTTCAAGTCAGGCATCCTGTAAATGTATTCCACTGACTCTAAACCATTGCCATTTGCAATGCCAGTGGTATCAAGCCAGAGCTCGTTGAAGGACGGAGTGAACATCTGTTGTGTTTTCTGATGGAAGCATGTTCTGCCTTGGAGCCAGTGATGGCCGTGTGTTTTTCAGAAAGAGGCCAGGAGATTACCTGCAAACAAACTCTCCGTGGCTAGACACACTGGACTTACACCTGGAGTCATGGTCTTCGGAGCAATTTCCTATGATAATAGGAGCACTTTCATGGTTATCCCAAGTACATTAACTGTAAATCTGTACGCCACCTAAAGTACAATTAAACCTAAAGTATTTCCATTCTTGAACAGCCTGCCAGGGAGAGTTTTCCAACAGGATAATGATTGAACTCCACCACTGTTGTAACGCAGCGTGTTTTACAGAGTGTTGACATATTACCTTGGCCTGCGACATCACCAGATCTGTCTCCAATTGAGCACGTATGGGATATTATTGGACGACAGCTCAACCTTCATCCACAGCCAGCACTGTGCATCCTAGTATTGACACAACCTGTACAACAAGCATGGAACTCCATACCACAAAGTGACATGCGGCACCTGTAATGACACAAAGCATGAACCCTTGCAAGCTTGCATTAAAAATTCGTTAAGTTATTAATGTGACAGCATTTAAAATTTGAAATACATTTTCTTGAGCTTAAATTAACCTATGATCTTGAAAATTTAATCAATTAAGCATGTTAACTAGACAATTACATCCTCGAAATTTCATTACTCTACTATATTTTTCTCTTGGTTTTTGGGATTTTTCCCCGACAGTGTAGATTAGCAGTACTCTGTATTCTTTTATATTATGTGCCACAGTCTTTTAACAGGAAAGATCTTTTTAGTTGAATTTTGAGGTAGAAATGGTCATTTTATAAGCTTCAATCTTTATAGTATATCGGTTAGAAAATAGATTGCTCGGGATTCAATAGGACACCCGTGACATCCATTCCTTAGGAAAAAAAATATATATATGGTGATATTTAAAAAATTATCACCAATCCACAGACCATTAGAAATAAAAAAAAATATTTAAAATTAGTCATATATATATAATGCGTTTAAGGGTAGGTCGGTAAGGGTGTGCGTGCGTGTGTATTTAAAAACTTTTTTTTTTTTTTGATGTTTAAAACAGGAGAAATATGTTGTTTGAACTAATTGAAAACTTGTAATTACAAATAAAATTACTTAAAAATTTTAATATAAATAATCTTTTGTAAGTATTTTTTTCTTAACAAAAACGAGAACGAAAATATGGAATTTTCTATTGAGAGGTTTTTATTAAAATTTAAATCAAAAACAAGCTTTAATGAGACAGAAAATGAAAAGTAAAACGATTATAAATACGTAATTTTTATTCTAATTTTTTCCATTTCTACTTGGAAAGAGTTAGATATGGCCTCAATTACATTTTATGATTATCATATTCTTCGCTTGATGTCAAAAAATAGGGTCTCAAACGGTGAGAAAAGTCTTTCGGATGAAAAGACTTGAATATTAATATAATGTGTTATAAAATGTGTATATTGTCAAAGGATAAAAAGATTTCTTAACAGCTATGTATGTTCGAAAATACGTAATTTTTCTTGTTACTGAAAAATTAATTTTTAATTTTATTTGTGTTAAAGAAATGGAGCTAAAATATAGAACATATACACCGAGAAACGGAATTGTTCTATGAAAAACTTAATAAAATACATTAAATTAAACGCGCTCTGCTCTCTTTATATTACAGAATTCAACATGCGATTTTGATACAAATGAATCCTTGTACCTCAAGAAACATTTGGTACCTTTACATAAATATGAGCAAAGCTTTAATTGTAAAATTCGAAATATTAGTTTATGTGCTCTTTTTTGCTGTTCATTTATAATGAACAAAATAAGCTGAAACGAAGGTTAATTTTTATATTTAACCCCAAAAGACTGATTGCCATCCCTTGAGCACGACAAAGTCGAAATAATTGCTTCCAATTCTTCTCGGAAATCATCTGGCACGAATTACCAATTTTCACACTGAAAATGAATGCGAGTTCCAGTCTCTGTCCCCCCCCCCTTTTCTTGACTTAAACCCCTTTTCTCTACCACATTTGAAGTAAAGTCTTCATTTCCATTTGTTAATTAGGAATTCCTTTGTTGGAAACCGAATTAGAATTTAGCGTTTAATTCATTAACTCTGAAAACATCACAAAGTTACTTCTGGTCTTAACGCTGGGAAACTTTTCTAGAACTAAGCTTAGAATCCTACATAGAGTATATCCACCTGTTAAAATATCGTCTCCTTTTGCACTTGTAACGGTTCAGGGTAATCTGGTGACGTCAGAGGCGTAGAATCATTCGTCTTCTATTTTCTAACGGAGATAGAATAAATTGTTCTTTAAGACATTAGCCGACGGAAACATTTGTGGAGTCACTTTAATTAGAATTTTATGGGTACGCTCGCTGCATTTGTAGAATCAGAGATATTTAGAGATCCTATTTATTATATATATAACATCATATTTAATATATATGTACAAGGGTGAGTCAGAGAATAAGTTTCTCATGTGAACTGTGGTCAGAGTTGTGTATCAAAACCAAAATATTGTTACGAATTTTGTGTAAATAGTGTAAATAATTTGTATTTGAGTGTTTAATGCATTTATATTACTCTATGTTATGTTTATTTCATGTTAAAATTGTACCATTCACAAGCAATGCCGCTCCTTACGTTATAGTGACGATTGAATGAGAACTTGGCAAAATATTGGCGATAGAACCAAGTTGGCATCATTTTTGGCGACCAAGTTGGCGACTTTGGCGACCATTTTGGCGTCATTGGTGACCATTTTGGCGAGTTCGGAACCCTCTGAAAAGTAGTAGATCTCTCCACTAGTGTCACGTTCAATGACACGAGCTGTTATATTTCTGGAAGTTTCTGTCGCGCCTATAAAAAGATGCTCGCCGGTACGGCGGTGAGTCTGGATTAAACCAGTGAGTAGTGAGGATTGTTTTGACTAGCGATTAGCTCGGCTGTGCTTGTGAATAATCTTTACTTACGTGTATTTTTAAACACTGTTTATTGTGTTTGATTGCTGTTGAAGGTGTGAAGACCTTCGGATATTTACTCTGTGAATATTGCTGCTGAATCCTGTATTTAAAGGATTGGATTTTTGTTAATAAATTCGCATTGCTCTTAAAGAACTGTTTATTTTCTTTGTGATTGTTCAGCATAAAATCCACGAACCCTCGGATCTACTTAACAATATAAAATAAAACATTTAAGATAAGACATAACTTTATTTTTCCATATTAGTACCAAGTACATTGAAACATTTGTCATACTGCTTGTTAAGCTTCAAAAAACCATGCAGGAAAACTCAGGGCTTTGCATACGGAAGAAGCGTTTATATTTTTGCTTGGACTTTTTGGAGGTTGGAACCAGGGTTTCAAAGTACCTACGCGATTGAGGTGAATTCAGAACTGACGTGAAAGAGGTGATTCGGAAAAATCGGCATGGGCTCTTCAGATCTAGCTTTCTGTTGTAGGATGAAAATGCAAGACCACACTCGGCAACGGCAACGCAAAACCGTATTTCTACTCTTAGTTAGGAGTGCCCACACCATCCGCCATACTGTCCTGATCTGGCACCAAGTGACTTTCATCTGTTTCTGCTTACACATATCTGCTTTTGAACATTTCCAACTATCAAGATAGGGAAATCTACACATATGTTTCATTTATTCAAATTGGGATTGAGTTAAAATTAGCAACACTTTTGCGCAGTTATTAGCGATATACTTCGCAATTCTTAGCTGCGATGATCAAACAATGAATAAGACTGTACTCTCTCAATTTCTACGTTAGCTAGGAGGTCAGCGTTTCTCAAACTGTGAGGTGTGATAACCCTACATGGATAGCGCGAGTAAAATCGAAAAGTCGAAAACAAAAGATTATTAAAAGAAAAATATTAATTTACTGAAAGGAAGCAAAACAAAATACATTCTAACATAATAAAAATAAAATACACATTTACACTGATATAATACACTTATGAATGTATCAGTACTGCTCAATGTATTTCATAATTAATTTAACAGTGCTAAGTTAAGAACAAGTTTAATAATTACCTGTGACCCTATGGGTATGCCATAAAATTATATACAAAATTTAATTCTTGATAATTTGTATGGTTTATATAATTAAAGTCGTATTGTAGTTTTATCGTCAAAGTATATTACTATTGAATTCAATAGATTGTTATTGTATGAAGGGGGGCGATGAAAATTATGATTGAAAATTGAATCATAAACAGAGAAAGTTTGCGAAGCACTGTTGTAGACGAAAATTAAACGTCAACAATCATTTCTAATTCCTATGATGGTCCTTGTTGTAAACAGAATAACAGAATACCGTGATAATTTAGCGATTATGGTAAAGGGCATATCACATACTTTTGATATTATGTTAATTAAACCACTAAAAATTAAATAATACATGTAATGGATCCTAATTCAAAAATTTCGAACACTATTGATATGGAAAATTAAATTTGATATTTTAAAAATTTTCCTTCAAGAAACTTTATTCGAAATTAAAATCAAAACTAGTTTATGAGTGATAAGAAGAGCTTACATGTTAGAAATCCAGCTTTTTCTCTAAAGTTTTGATGCAAAAAACTGTAAAATTTGATATATCGTAAGATAATGATATATATAGAAGAATGACAGAAGCAGTAATAAACAGGAGTAAAAAACACCAAAAATACTAAAAATACTAACTTTCTTCATTACATCGGTAAAATATAGTAACAAAATCACAGCAGCTCTTTTAACTTTCTATGTTCTCAAATAATTATTAAAAAAAAAACATTTTACATGATTTATAATTATGTTTTTACTACACGCCAGCAACATCTGTTTTTAGCATCATTTTATCCAAACACCCTCTTACGTATTACGAAAACTCATTAAAAGCAATTAACACCAGTTCAGAGTGAAGATTATTAGCGCTTATCATTATAAAAATCAAAGGTTAATAATCTCATTATTAAAAATTAAAAAAAAGGGGATGCACATAAAAACTTTAAATGCTTTTTACATGTTTACCTAACAAAATCTCGTACCTCATTAAAAATTGTTGACAGTGACGGGAATTCATTATATGTGATAAAGTGCAATAAATCTACGATTAAATTGCTCCAACTGATTTTCGAGATAAAAAGTTTAATTGATGCTAGGTTCATTAAATTTGTTTTTGAACGGTGCCTAACCATGTTTTGATATCGATTTCTTAGAGAAAAAAATATTTTTTTTTTGTATTAGGAATACATATTATGAGTATTAGATACACTTAGAGGTTGAAACTTCTACACCTGCGAAGAGAAAATTACTTTATGAAGTGTATTCTTTATAATTTAGTGTGTAAATTATATCCTTTTCTGAATAAGTTTTTTTTATTTCTAGAGCAAGAGATAGTGAGAAAAAGAAATTAGGTTTTTGTAAACTGTGTGTAGAATAATAAGCTGGTTATGCTTACAGTTTTCAATGAATTATTTTCGAGCCTCAGATTACTAATCTGCTACTAGATCTTATTTTGGTTAACTAGTATAATTCGATAAAAATAAAATTCCTTTAATTTTACTCAGATACTATACTTTTCGAATTAATTGGGACAATCATTTTTTTTTGTCTGAGTTGGTATGTGATAATTAGTGATGTTCCAAACCCCTTTAAATCCGTTATGTATGTCTAGTGGTAGAGTGATCATTATTGACTATAATTTACTCGTTTGATTGGTGCATCAATTGTCCTGCTGTGAGCTTTCCAGTGTGGTACTGGTGATTATAAAACTTTGCATTCCTCGCAACACTTATTACTTTTACTTGTGTGTGTGTGTGAGAAGCGTTCTAAAATAATCACTCTTAATGAACACATTTCTATGACTGAGAGATATAGCTACGGTAATTGGCACGGACAACTTAAGCGCTTCAAGAATTTTAAGAACATTTCAAAATTCCGAAACATCGTCTCCAAAAGGAAAAGGAAAATGTGGGCTCAAACGGAAAACTATTCCAAGAACTGATAAAACTCTAATGAGAAATAGCAAAATAAAATCAAGAAAGATAGGAAAAGACCTTTGAAGGGTTTATTGGATTTTAGTGTTGAAGTGAGCCCATCAACTATACGGAAAAGACGTATGGAAGTTAGCCGTAAGGCAACAAGACCGAGGAAAAAGCAATTTCCAGTTCAGAAAAAGGTGAAAAAGTTTAGCATGGGCCCAAAAGTACCGATCTTGGACTGTTAATGACTCGAAAAAGGTGAATTTTAGTGATGAAACACATTTACTTAGGCAGGGATGTAAATTAGGTGTAGTTAGACGAAGTGGAGGTGAAACACTGCTACCAGAGATCATACCCAACAGACTGTAAAAACACCCTTCTAAAGAAATGTTTTGGTTTTTTTTTCACAACATATGGCATGCCATGTTGTGAAAGCCATGATGAATTATGTCAAATACCTATAAATATTACGCAGTAGAATTATTGCATTCATGAACACATTTGATTGAACATTTCAACATGAGGCTTCTTGTCACAATTCGAAATTGGTCCAGATTTTTATGCGAGAAAATAAAATAAATGTGCTTGATTGGCTAGTAATTCACCAGACCTAAATCCTATTAGAATTTATGGCATATTCTTAAGAATCGCGTTTAGCTAAAAAGTTCTGGTTCCAACAATAAGAACATGTGCCATGAACTAGTGAAGTAAATACCAAGACGAATTGAAGAGATCATTTCTGCTACAGTAGGGCATATTTCGTACTAATATAGAAGTGTTTCTGTCTACTTAAGGTTTATAATAAATAAAATCTGAGGTTTTAGAAAAAAATCGTTTTATTACCATTTGTCCCAATTAATTCGAACAGTATAGTATATTGCTTAACTTGAAACGAGGGGAACTAAGATTTCCTCTGAAATAAATAATCAAATTACATATTTTCTGCTATTACAAGTGCTATTATATTCATATTTTAAGCGTTTACTTGAAAACCAAATTTTCTTTTCGAACCTCGATTTGATACTTTTTACACATTTTCTTTGCTGTAAATATATTTCAAGCCTCCCCCTCCCTAATTATAACAGAAATACGGTATATGTGAATGAAGAAGTGTAATTTGGTTTTTACAAGAATATTTTTTTTTTATCTTTGAGAATATGTATTTTTTTTAATTTTGTTTAATTATTTTCGAAAAGTTTCAATATGTGTCCCATTTTCAGCTAGAGTTATTGTAAGCCATCTCTTATAAATCGATAGATGCGGAATATATAGTAATGAAGATATGGAAAAGAATGAATGAATACTCTATTCACTCCAAAACAAAATCAAAGTGTCACATCTAAGATTCAATTCTTATATTAAAAAAAAAAGTGTAAAATATTCGAACCACACCACTCAGAGAAATCTTGGAATTGATTTTAGGCTTAAAGGTCCCAAATAAGTATGATTTGCTTTGGCAAGGCTCTCAGAAGTTCACGTACCATATATTTGATTTTTCTGAGAGGAATCGCATTTTTTTTTATTTTCTAACCCCTGGTAGGACCATTATGAGCTGAGCTTTGTCTTTATCCATGTCTTTTGGTATCCGATTTTTCTATTATATCAATATTCGTTAATCATGGAATATAATCTGTTTTGCATTTCTTTATATCATATTGTCATACAGCTCAACCTATTTAGTAAATATAAACAAAACTATAAAGTTGAGACAATATGATATGACTTAAATATAATTTAGTTAATTTAAATAGTCGTGGATTATATGAAATAAAAAAAGAAATCGAAGAATTTCTTTGTGAAAACTAAAAGAAAATACTAAAACACTCTACATTCAATTAAGGTATCCGACTAAGTTCGGAACCGTGGTTTTATAAAAGTACATAAATGGATAATTTTCGTGATATTTAGTGTCACTTAGATTAGAATACATGTACAAAATTGTTTTAAGGATATTTTGACAAAAATAAATTTGTTTAAATACAATATTTTCGCAAAAAATTAATTTAGAATAACCTTTTTTCAAAATGTTCTCCGTTTATAAAAAATGCTTCTAAAATGATAATATTTTGCTTATACAAACTAAAGACTTCTCCAGAGAAGTCTGAACTATTTTTTTTTTCAAAAATTCACATTATTTTCAGAGTTACGCCCAATTGAAATATATATATAATTATCGGCATTTTTTTCTTAAAATTCTCCCCTCTATTGTCGTAAAACATGGATAAATCCACTTCTAAGTTATATATTTCAAACATTCTAGTTGAGCCTCTGTACAGAGGTCTAAGCTATATACAGGCAAAATATTATTATAATAGAAGCATGTTTCACAAAAGGAGAATATTTTGAAAATGGGTTATTCTATGTTCATTTTTTGTCAAAATATTGTACTTAAATAATTTTTTACTTTAATAATATTCTTAAAACAATTTTATATACATTTTCTAATCTAAGTGACACTAAATATCATAAATATTATCTATTTATACGCTTTTGCAAAATCACGGTTCCGAACGTAGTCGGATACCTTAAACTAAATATATTACCGGCATTTTTTTGGAAGTATGTTTCATCTTTTTCTTTGGCAAATAGGTTTAGAATTTTTTTTCCATAGCAATATTTTCATCGAAGAAAGAAATGTTTCAAAGAATAAAACAAACCTGTTCCCTTGTAACTTCAAAACAGTGAAAGAAAAGTTTGTTTAAGAATATTATACAAGGTGTTTCTGAATTCGACCGACAAATTCAGAGTGGTGATAGTAGGCAGCATGGGGACAAAAAATTAACAGATAACATGGAGTCGTAAACCAAGTTCAGTCGGAGTAGTTCTCACAAACAGTTATAACGTATAGTGGAATGCAAATGGGCATTAGGAGGTAAGAAATATATTTATTAGACTTAAGGGGTATGTTTACAATACGAACAATGTATCCCACCTCGACGTCAGAAATGAAACAGCAAGTGATTGATGCAGGAATTGTTCGAAGTTGCGGCTGAGTAATTCATAGCACAGCCTACACCGAAGGACGATGACTTGTCGGATGTATTCATACAAATCCGGTTGCATTTCTGACGTCGAGCTCCGATGCATTGTTCGTATTGTAAACATACCTTGTGATATGGCCCCCCTTTGGTGACCATATCTTTGATTGTCAGCGTGAGCTAGAGGTGTGGGATTCTCGGAATAAATAGACATTTTAAATTCTTAATATGACTTTATTAAGAATATAACTTAAACGTCTAACAATTTAGATAAATTTATATAAATGAGAATCTAGAATGAACTAACACACAAAAATAGTTGAACCGAATCGCGTAATTTAGACCACTTTCTCTAAATAATAATTATATTATCTGCCTATTCTCATTTCTAATAATATTACAAGTCCTAATATCAAATAATCAGTCCTACCTTATTCCAAACTTANACTTCAATCTTTAAATGGAAACTTTTGGGCGCGTGTGCAATGGTATGCACCTTGTGGTAATAGTTGAGTTTCTAGGTAACTTTACGATAGGCTGTCACTTCACACTCGTATCTCTTCCAAACATAGCATTCATCAAATTGCCATTACGCTTACTGAAACCTGTTCTTTTAAAAGCTATCTTATTTGCATTTCTTATTTTCTTATTCGCATTTCGCTTTCTTGGGTTTTGGTTGGAAAAGAGTTGCCATTAATCTTGGCCGTCAAAGAACCTAGAGGTTATGTTAAAGAAAAGACGCGTGAGCCAGTCACAACCTTAAGTCTCATAAATGTATTTATCTTTTATTGCCCCTTTTCATTCCACTCTGCATCACACCCTCCATAAGCATTTTTGCGAATTACTTCGATTAAACGTGGTTTGCGATGCCATATTCTATGTTGATGTGTCATCCCCATGCAACTTACTATTACTCCTTTGAATTTGTCGGGTGAATTCGGCAAAACCCTATATATATATACATATATGTAATCGAAATAAAAATTCAATACAGTGAAACTACATTAAGAATATCTTCATAAAAACAGTGTCATCCCATGAATGTAATGATGCTGAAAAGATGTTTCATTGATAAAGAAATCTATCGCACAGTATTTTCAGAAAGCTGATACTGAAAATTCTATCATGACTTAAATTCGATTTTAAAAAGGTGAAACTGCTGGACCTAAGCTCCGAGCTATTTCTTTTTCTCAAGAAATAAGTCACTGTAGTCTTTACTTAATAATATTATGGACTTACGGACTTCAGTGTTATTTCTCATCATTTCACCTGCCTGAAGAGATCATGAAGATAAAAGTTAAGCATTCTTTCTCTCATCATATATAACTTCAATAAGTTTAAGTTGAAAAAACTGTGAATTTTTAAAATAAACCGAAAATCAAGACTGAAACCGTTTTAGAAAATTTCGATGTAACCGATTTGCTATTTCCCTGTCGAGTTAGAAAAGAGATCGATTTTTTAAATTTTGTCATTAAGAAAATTAAATTGTGATATTTCCTATTTAGTGTGTGATATTTCCTATTTTCCTATCATGTGTGATATATCCCCTCTCCCCTCCAATAATAATCAATTGTTTTGGTTTTGGAAGAAGTATTTTATTATTACTTAAATAGAAAAGTAACGAATGGGATATAAAACAACATTATTTATTGAATTAAAAAATCTCGTTTTCTATGGGTATATGGTTTGTTTTATGATTTTTTGAGAAGAGGAGGTATTAAAAATTTATGTTCAGAAAAACATCTTTGTCTTAAGAAAGTGGCGGATGATAACATTCGATAGAAAAAGAAAGAAAAAAGTTCTAATTATAGAGGTTATATACTTTTTTTATACTTGCATTTGATCTTTTCTTCGTATTGATTTGTAAAAAAAAATTCTTCTAAAGTAATGGAAGTAGATTAAGAGCTTCGAACCGAATTTTTTTTCATTCCGATTAAGCTAAAAAAATATATTAGTTCAGTTCCGGTTTTTGGTTCATTTCTGAATAATTATTTATTTATTTTTTTTATGTATAATCTTAAATCATATGTAATTCATTCAATTGAATTGAATCTGCCTTCTATATACAAGCAGTTTCGAGCGAAACCAAAGCACAATAGTACTGGTGAACCGCAAAACAGGAAATCAAGAAGCAATGTACATTTAATGATGATCATTATACGGTTGACATTAAATTAGAAAATATGTACAAGTTGGTTACAGTAACAAAATGACTGAAGATATATCGAGCTGAAATAAACTGATATTTTTTTTCGGTTCAGTTTCGGTTCGAAGCTGTATGTAGATCTCCGGTCCAATTTCATTAGTACTGCTTTAGAATTACACTAGGGACCTCATAATATTTAGTTTTGAAAAAAAATAAGACTACCTATAGAACTATTATTCTATTTTCCTTCCAAAACATGCTGTTGTGTTACGAGATTCTTCATCAATGTCTCTCAATGCAAAAGTCCGACATTACAAAATAATCAACTATCGATCAATTCCACTACACAGTCATAGAATTTTAAGACTGGATTGGATTTAAAACTCAAGAATCTAATATATCTATTGGCCTTCTTTACATGAAAGATATGTTCCTTAGAAAACTATTTAAGGTATCCGACTACGTTCGGAACCGTGATTTTGCAAAAGCGTATAAATAGATAATATTTATGACATTTAGTGTCATTTAGATTAGAAAATGTATACAAAAAGGTTTTAAGAATAGTATTATAATAAAAAATTATTCAAGTACAATATTTTGACAAAAAAATGAACATAGAATGATACATTTTCAAAATATTCTCCTTTTGTGAAAAATGCTTCTATTATAATATATCTTGCCTGTATATAACTCAGACCTCTGTACAGGGGCTCAACTAGAATTTTTGAAATATATTACTTAGAAGTGGGTTTATCCATGTTTTACGACAACAGAGGGGTAGAAATTTTAAGAAAAAAAATACGCTGATATAATTATTTCAATGGGTTGTAACTCTGAAAATAATTTGAATTTTTCAAAAACCATAGTTGAGCCTTTGTACAGAGGTCTGAGCTGTATACAGGCAAAATAATTTTTATAATAGAAGCATTTTTCACAAAAGGAGAACATTTTCAAACTAGGTTATTCTTAGTTAATTTTTTGCCGAAATATTGTCTTTAAATAATTTTTTTGTCAAAATGTCCTTAAAACAATTTTATATATGTATTCTGTTCTAAGTGGTACTAAATATCATGAAAATTATCCATCTATGTGCTTTTTTAAAATTACGGTTCCGAACGTAGTCGGATGCCTTAAATTGAAATCGTTTATTTTTATACGTAAAATCGTGTTAAACAATAGGAAACTATATAGTGGGTGTAATTCATTCATTTATTTCAATGTAAGATAAAACTAATTTATAATAGTATTGGCTTTTCTTTCGGCGCTCCAGTCGATCCAGAGGGGCATCTCAAATGACACGGGATATAATTGCCCTTATATACAGAGTAGATGCAGCAGAAAGAACTTGCACTTTGCAATGGATACCGGCCCACGTAGACACCATCGGCAATGATTAGGCTTATATCCTTGCCAAGGGAGCCAGAAATTCTCTTCAACTTTCCAAAAGCCTTATCCTTACTGATGCTGATATAATAGGCAGAAGTAAACCAACCTCGCATTTAGTTAAGACAGCGTTTCTCAAACTGTGGGTGTTTCTCAAACAAACTCCCCC
>BMAV01019905.1:0-61829 GCA_019973955.1 Trichonephila inaurata madagascariensis
CATAAAGGAAATTTCTCCTTTTTGAGCTGTTTCATCTGTTATAATTCGTGTGTAGATAGTGCGCTTGAAGGGGGTGTTATCACTAAAATTAGAATCCCCATGTTATTTCTATGGGGTTCGATCTTCTGATGACGTAATGATATTACAGAGATAGAAGGATGAAACTTTGGGATCACCTTCTACTATGTGTATCGTCGGGATGTACTTGACCATTACGTCCCTCCAAGGGGGGAGTTAGTTTCATTTTCCTTTCCCGAGATAGCTCTGCCCCATTTGCAAGTACAGACTCCGGACCTGTTCTAATGGATTCCTCTTGTGTTTGCTCACAACCAGTCCCAGGTTCGAGTTGCTGGGTGCCCTGCTTCTATTTTATTGATGTGTAACATCTTTCCTCTCGCTTGCTGGATATTTGTTGGAGTGATTTCGTGAAAAGGGACGGATGTGTGTAACAGGAAGTGACGTAAGCGTGCGCTATTTCATTTGACCAATGAGAGCGCGTGCTGGTGTACAGTGCATCGGGGTACAGCTGTAGTAGCCATCAATCACTGGAGCACTTCACTCTTAATTCACAATCGGTCAGTAAAATCTACCCTTTAATTGCAAGAATTTCTATATTAGAGCAGAGAAAGTAAATTGCTTATCTACACACTAATCTTAAGACCAGTTTTCACCAGTATGCCGCGCCAATCTGGGCACATGCAGCTAAAATTCATATTAATCAAATTGAAGTTTCTTAAAGCATCATTCTCCGACAAATATTTAAAACTCGATGGTTCATGAGTAATAAGGACCTCAGATCTGCTAACAAAATGATATCTATCAGACAATTTATCAAAAAATTTGCAACTAACTTCTTTTAAAAAATTGATAACTCTAATAATCCTTCGATCTTGGATATTAAAAAATATATCCCTGATCCTAATTTTAACACACCCAATAATATTCTTTCGGATCCTCTCTTCAATTAATATTCTTAATTAAATTCATTTCTCTCTTCTTACCCAACTTAAAAGCTTACTTTAACTGCTTTAACTTACTTTAATGGTTATAGTAGCTGACTTGAAATAATTCGCCCCAGGTTCGATTTCCAGGAACTCGCTATTTTCAAATTTACTTTAAATCGCGTTAATTTTCCCTGGAAAATTATTTATACAGATCAAATTTAAATTTACGCGTTCTTTCCTATTTTTTCAAAAATGATTTTATTTTTTTTATTAGTTTTTAAAAAATGCTATTTTTTTCTTATTTCAAATCATTCAATATTTCTCTCATTTCTACAAAGACTGAGTTCTAAGCTGCATTCCTATCGCTCAGGCCTCACCTCGCCCACCCACTGAGCCAAATTTTTTTTAATTCTCAGTGCTTTCACCGTTTTTGAAAATATTTTTCTAGCACTTAAAGCATTTTAGTAGTTTTAAATTTTAATTTTTTTACTCTCATATAAGTGTGTTTTAATTTTTAAGTATTTTTTTTTATTAACAAAGGGGAAGAATGAATTAGTCACAGCCACTCAAAATTCTAAAGATAAGAGGTTAAAGCAAGGAAGAACTAGATACTGTGGTCATCCACCCAATGTTACTCTAAATCTACTTCGCACATACAAGCAAGTCTTAGACTTCACCCGGAATAAACTTGCAATTCCTTAAGCTCAATTGTCAAAGGACCAAACAGATTTCGACGACGTTATTTCATAAAAATGTTCGTAACTCATGTTGTCAGACATGGTTAGAAAATGACTTTTCTGCCAGGACCCTTCAAGAGCAATTGCTATGTTCTTACTGTGTTCATTTTAAATGACAGCTTCATTAACGCTGTTAACCATTGAACGAGATGAAACAGTTTCCAACTCTTTAAAAATTGGCATATACAGTCTTTCAAATTTAGCTGAAGGAGGGGGTAAGTTCATCAGCGCACAAAATATCTAAGCTGCACTTTTGCCAATTCAAATGCACCTCATGCCATAAACAAACCACAAAATTTACTTCATATCCATCTGACACGGTATTTGAAGTCACTGAAGAATGACCAGAACCCCAATACTTGCAAGTTGCTGACACACTGGTAGTAAGGCCTTTGAGACTACTTTTATTTTCAGCAAAAAGATCTATCACAATATCTGCATTTTGCAATATTGTTGAAAATATCATTGAGCATATTTAAGTCAATAATAACATACCTGCTTTGAGTTTCAACCGAAAAATTATCTTCATAGTCCTTAAAAGATCCTTCACTCTTCAAAATTTTCTTTTAAGATGCACTGACATCAACTCGTTCACTCTCAGAATTTACTGAAGTGTTTTTACGAATTAAACAAAGTTTGACTTGCCCAAACTTTTTTCTTCGAGGCATTGCAGATGTTTAAAATTCTCGCAAATTGCAAGCAAATTGAATGTAAACAACAAAAAAAATTAATTTGGAATTAAATTACGAAGTTCGTAATTTACGTGTTTGTAACTCAAACACGAGAAAGCAAAACGTTTAAAATTCCCACACACAGCTTGGGTATAAACAAGATTGAGTTGAGTAGTTATAGTCCTTCTCAAATCACCACAAGAATAAAATAAATAAATCAGATTAAGTTATATAAAAACACCAATCTATATAAAAACATGCTTCGGTCAGCTGTAAGATGGGCATGGCAGTTGACGTGCGATAATGTAAACAACAGGCGTGACAGCTGTTGCTTACATTTTAAAACCGCAATTACTCGGATATTAAGCTTTAAACCTATACATGTTATACATTTTTGGAATCAGCATTAAATCTAATTTTTTTTAAGCTGAAAATTGAAAAATCGATTTTTTCAAGGTTTAGAACGTCTCTGTTGCCTTAATCATACTTAATTTTAATTACTATCAGTGGTAAAATCTGCTCTTTTCTACAGGTACAATTTTGAATTGCCCACTCCTCTTTATGAAAAGCAGTGGAGAGAGTTTTCCAAATAAATTTCTTTGATTTATAATCTTATAAATCTACAGAACAATGCAGTTCATTTCATTATTTACTATTTTTTGTTTTGACCAAAGCAAATTCAAGAAACGTAAGTATTCTCGCAGAAAGGAATAAACCATACAGAACAGAAATAAATATCAAACTCAAAGCTAAAATAAGCGGCTTACTTCATGGCAAAGGCTCACACTATGAAAAAAAGAGTTCTCACTCCGTCTAATAGTTTTATGAGGAATAAAAATGGATGAAATATGTAACGTAGAGCTTAATGAATCTTTTAACATACATTTTACATCTATATTAAAATATGCCTGTCCTCACAAAAAGAACGTTTCAAACTTTTCCCCATTTATATTATTTATATGTATAAATTATGTACGCTTATATAATATGTGAAAGAAAAGCTTAGATTTCTGTAGTAATGTAATCTGTAATATATCCAATATTTCGTATTATATTGTTCTCATTTCATGAAGATCTGGATATATTTAACTATGATTACCATCATCAGTAAGAAGAAAGTCATTTGGAGTAATATTAGAAATCCAATGCATCAATATAAATCTGTTGAAACTATTTACCGATTTATATATATCTCTATATCTATCTTTCTCTCTCTCTCTCTCTCTATATATATATATATATAATTTTATCTTAACAAAGTATAATTTAAAACAATCTTCATAAGCAATAAATACCAACGGATCCATCTATTTTCAGTCCCTAATTTCATTGTAGTTTAGATTTCAGAAAATACCTATTTTTTAAGCCCCAATCCTGCTTTTTTTTAAATTTCACTAGATATCTTTAAGAGGAATTTTTTTCGACTAAAATGGCCTTTGTTTTGTTTTGTTTTAGTGACACATAAAAATCTGTGTTATCAACCGAAAAATGTCATCAGCGGAAGAGTACAGAAAACGGTTAATTTCATTCGTTTTTCATCTGTTCCTTAATCGTTAATTGAAAAATAAAAGTGAATCTTTGAGTTTGAAGCAATCAGGATTGAGTTGAAGAGTAAATTTGCTGAAGTAATTAAATGCGACCCACTGGTTCCAGTGGATAGATCAATGAAACACATCTCAGTATTTATCTCACCGATATTTCATCTTTTTTTTAGCTTCAAATATCTCTGAGGAAGACTTTCTCAAGTCGAGAAGGAAAACTTCAGAGACGCTTCAGCTTTCTTATCATTTCTTTGAAATCGAAAAAAAAAATCCGACAAGATTTAGGGGGTTTCGGGGAGAAGACAAAACATTTGGAAAAAAAAGCTTAAAGAAAACACTTTTCGTATCGTTTTGAAGAAGTTTGAAGAGATAGTTGGAGTGATGACATAAAATTTATTTGAGTGTTATGTATTTTTATATTCTTTTCGTATTGTTTGAAATGCAAATTAATATATATTTTTTTTCCAGGAAAAACATGGCAGAAATTATATTTTTTATCTGATTAGATGGTAATATTTTTATTTGTTTATTCAATGTTTTTTTTTAAAAACTTTTTTTCATTGTAATGTTTAAATGGAAAAAATATTTTTGAATAATTGCTTATGAATTTTTTAAAGAAAAAAAAATAAACACCCGTTAAATAAAACTTGAGGAATTTTTAAAATTTTAAAATGTATAAAATTTCAGTTGTTTTTTTTTTTGTTGTTAAATTAAATAAACAAACTGTAGGTAAATTATATTTAAAGGAAAAATCAATTTTTTTAAATCAACTCTCTTTTTTAATTCCTACTTTTTTTTAAATTTAAAAAATTTTTTTTTTTTTATATATATATAATATTTAAAATATATATTTATTTTTTAAATTTCAATCGTTAATAAAATACTTTCTATTCATCTATTCATGTTAAAAACCTTTTTGGTTATAGGGGATGACACTTAAAAAAAATACAGTTTTTTTAAATATTAATTTATTAGTTCTTTTTATTTAATAAATAGTAAACAAACAAAAAAATAAAGTTCCCCTTTTTAATCAAAAAAAAAATCGCTCATTGTCCCGGCGCAATGGATAGATGTTGGTTTGGGGTTGGGGTTTGGGGTTTAAATCCTTTAAAAAAACCAATTTTGGGATATAATTTTTGAAAGAATAAATAGTAACAAATAAAAAATAACAGTCCAACACTTATATAGTTCAGAAAATAGCTTTCTATTTTGCCACTTAATATTGTGATTCAATCATAGGTACATACATATTTATATTAATTGTAATTATTTAATAAAAAGTAACTGAAATAAAATATTTCTTTGATGACCAAAGCAGGAATTCACTTAAAAAAGGATATTTTTATATTACTTCTTTTTTTTATTTAAAACAAGAATCGAGATAAAGAAAAATTAAAAGAAAGCTGTTTTCACATTTGGTTTCTGTATAATTAAACATTAAAATAGCGAAGCAGTAAGGATTGAAACACTCTTTTTCCACAATTATATACTTTCCCCTAAAGGTTCGTTAAATGAGTTCATTATAAATTTTATATCATCATATTCTTAAGAGGACAAAGAGGAATTTTAAGCGCATCTTTCTTATCTGATGGGAAATTCAAACAGTTAATGAAGAAGCAATTAGTAACTGTTTCTTTAGCGCTGTGGAAACAATAATTTTTATTCCGATTTAAGCCATGTGCTTTTCGATACCCTGAAACAAAAGTTATATTCCACGTTAATTTTCTAACTGAAATTTATAATAAAATGTAAGACACTGGCTTTAAAGGAATATTATTTGAAATTCGGTTAATGGAAGTTAGTTTTGCTACTAAACTTTCATCAATTACCGAAATTACTTAATTGGTTTCGTAGAGATTACCATAAAACGAATATGATTTTGCTTGGAGATTTAATCATCGTTCTTGACAAAGTCGTTTATATTTTTGTTTTCCTTAGTAATATTTTTTAATATTCATATTATATCTATATATTTCTGTTAAATTCCTTGTTTCATATTTATATCATATATGTCATTATCTGAAGAAAACATTCTGGATGAAAGTTCCATAAAACTAAAGAATATTTCAAATAATTTATGTAAAAATAATAAATAATAGAAAAGAATGAAAAAAAAAATTCTTTACCTTTTTAAGTATCTTCAATATTCAAATCAAAATATGTTGCTCAATTTTCTTGGTTAACAGAGAAACTGCAAAATATTTTTAAACTAATTCAAAATATATATTTAATATACTTGTTCCAACTCATTCTTTGCCAGTTTTATTTTTTTGATATTCTTCTATTGTTAACACTAAAACAAGGTGAAAAGTTCCAAATGAAATAAACTTTAACATAAAGATAGATGGAAATAGTTATCATCAGTAAGTAATTCGATCCCCATTGATACAAAAGACTTCCAAAGACTTTTGATAATAATGAAGAGTAAATGGAATTTTAAAGACATCCTCTTGTGAGAAGTAATATTTGAGAATCTGAATGGTTATCAAGGAATAAAGTTGGATAAAACGAATAAATGAAATATTAAAATCCTTGTTTGAATACATTTTGGTTTAATTTTCGCAAAATACACTAGTGTGCAAAACTTAAGCAACAATGTAAAAATTTAGCAGATACCCTGAAATTTAAAAAGAAAGGAGGTCTGGAGATCAGTAGAGGGAACACGTGTCAGTAGAAACGTCAGCATATGCAAATATCAGGAAAAAAAACGTCAGAAGCGATGGAGCGTACGCAAAACGGGGTGATGTCGGAGCGAGCTGCTCAACAGTAGAATGAAATGAAGGACGGAGGCGCAATTCACCATATTCTCCGGCCAGTGAGTCAGTTCGTGAAATATGGCTATAAGAAATCATCTGGATGACTTCACACGTGGAAGAATGATCGGAAAGCTGGATGAGGGCGTACTGTCACCAGTGTAGCTGCAGAGTTCGGGAAACAACAAAAGTGTCGTTTCACGCGCTTAGCGTTCCAAACAACAGTACAGCTGTTTGGGAAGGTTGGTGTGGCCGCCCGAGGACGACAACTGCAGGGGGTGACCGATATATCATCCTGCAGGCGAAAAAGTTCGACAGCAGTCAGCAAGCGCCATTGTTCAGAAACTCTGTACAGCAACAGGTCGACAAGTGTAGCGGTTTACTGTGGCCAGACACCTTTCACAAAGGGGCCTGTTCACCCGCCGTCCTGAACGCTGCCTCCCGTTGAAAGATGGCCACCGAAGCCACCGTTTACAGTGGGACAGAGAGCACAAAAACTGGACAACTGATCAATGGAGTCGTGTTCTTTTACGGATGAGAGTCGGTTCAGTACCAGAAGCGATTCTCAACGCGTTTTGATTTGGAGAGAGATCGGGACCCGGTTTTATGCGAGTAACATCAAGGAAAGACATCGTTACGGTGGTCCTGGAGTTCTTGTCTGGGTTCGCATTATGCTGAACGGTGGAACTGAGCTTCACATTTTCGACAGAGGGTCTGTAACCGGGTATCGCTATTGTGAGGAGGTACTTCTTCCCCATGTGCATCTTTTCCGAGGTGCCATTGGCCCAGACTTCATTTTTATGGATGACAATGCACTGCCACATCGTACTCTTGCTGTTGAGGAGCTGCTGGAAAGTGAAGATATCACTCGAATGGATAGGCCAGCGTGCTCCCCAGATTTAAATCCCATCGAACATGTGGGATGCTTTGGGGAGACGTATTTCCACACGCTCACATCATCCGGAGTACAACCAACAACTCAAACAGATGTTAAATGAGGAATGGGCACTCCTACTTCAAGAAATGTTGCACCAGCTGGTTCTGAGTATGCGGAGACGGTGCAAAGCAACCATTGTAGTAAGGGGAGGGCATATACCATATTAAGGAACATCTGCTTGTTGTTCTTCCTGTTGGATAGACAGTCATGAGTCACGATACTATGCGTTCAATAAAGCTTGTTTTTGTTTGATTCCATACCGTATGCGTTGTATTCCTTTTTCAGCGCCGATGCTTTCGTCATCCTTTACGTACATAATACTCTCCCTCATTTCAGAATTTCCTATCTCTCAGATGATTTTTCGTGAAGTTATGGCAATAAACCCACCTGTTGCTTAAGTTTTGCACACCAGTGTATAATTGTATGTTATAAGCATATGTGACAAACTTTTCCTTTAAAAAAAAATCACGAATTTGTTTATTATAAATTTATTTATTTATGAATGTATTTTTATTATAAATTTATTAAATTATAATTTAATTTATTTAAAATTTATTAAATTATAAATTTATTTACTAATAATTTATGAAATTATAAATGTATCTATTAATAATTAATTAAATTATAAATTTATTTACTAATAATTTATGAAATTATAAATGTATCTATTAATAATTAATTAAATTATAAATTTATTTACTAATAATTTATGAAATTATAAATGTATCTATTAATAATTATTTAAATTATAAATTTATTATTATTATAAAATATGTTTTCCTGAACTAGGATTTTTAAAATATATGACTTAGAAACAGATTTACCCGTATACCCGGTGGGCAAAAATTCAGTAAAACCCAGAAAATTAAACAAAATAAAAACTATGTTCAGGTTTAACATCGATAAGTCACGGGGTTTTTTTAAGATAAGAAAGAAAAAAAAAAAAAAATCAAAAAACAAACGATGGATGGCATTTCTCACATAAGTGAAAGAAAAGGCTCTCAAGTAACATAAATAACGTTACCAAATCATTTACTACTGCAGCATGTGTTCCACATATCCAGCACCACGAAGGATGTCACATTCTAAGCAACGGCAGAGTGCAGAATGTCCACCCGCATACATGACAGCTCTCGGTGGATCGCATCTTTCAATTCCGACAGATTGATGGACGGGAATAATACACCCGGGAATTTTAATATCCCCACAGCCAAAAATTAACTGGAATCAGATATGGAGGCAAAGGAGACCATGTAAGCTGGTAAACGTTTGCTAATGATTCCCTTTGATTGGTCGACTGGATCTTACACGATCCTCAAGAGATCCAGTTTCCTCAGATCTCTGAACAAGCTTTATGAGGCGTACCACTGTTGAAGGTCCTTTTCTAGTCTTCACATTTTTTTAAAGGAATTTACGCTGTACAACAGTCGGTAATTCATTGCTTATGAAAAACAGCTTCGCCAACAAACCTTTGTCATTCTCACACAACATCCTTGTTCACTTAGTTGCCATGTAACGAAGAATTAGAGCTTTGTTAAGAGCATCAGTATTTGTAATTGCCTGTCTCATTTTTTTTTATCTTTAAAAAAAATCCCGTGACTTATCGATTCTAAACCTGCAAAACTTTTTTTTTATTTTGTTTAATTTTCCGAGTTTTATAAACTTTTAAAGTTTGCCCACCCGGTATATCAGAGTAAAAAAAATCATCAAAAGAACACACCGATTTTTATTTCATTTGGAAATAACTCTAAAATAATGTGAATATTTCAAAAACCGTAGTTCGTGCTCTCCGTAGAAGGTTTAGCTATACATAGGTAAAATATTATTAGTATAGACACTTTTTCATAAAAGCAGAATGTGTGTTTGAAAATAGACAATTCTATGTTTATTTTTAGCCAAAATATTGCATTTGAAAAATTTTCTATTATAATAATATTCTGAAACCAGTTTTATGCGTGTATTCTATTCTAAGTTACACAAAATATTTTAAAAAAAGTATTCTATTGTACTATTTTGCAATATCGTGGTTCTGAAAGTAGTTAGATACCTTCTGTATTATTTATATCTTAAAATTTTCCTGTAAAATGAGTCAAACATATCAGGAAAAAGAGAAACGCTTTTTCTTTACTCTAATGCAAAAGTAATTTCTGCATATTATGCAATTTAAAAGTTTAATATTTACGTACATTTGTTTCAATTAAGTATAATTATATTTTTAGAATTCCCTGATAAAAGTAATTTAAATTTAGAAAAAAAACTGACTAGTGATAAATAAATAAAAAACGCAAATAAAATAAATGATTATAAGCAATGAAAAATAATACAATTCTTTCAGACGTATTAAAAGTACTTTTGAGAAGAAAATAAGTAAGAAAATGGGAAAGAATCAAATATATGCGTTCAATCACAAAAACTTTTCAACGGGGATCGCTTAAGGTATCTGACTACGTTCGTAACCGTGATTTTAAAAGCTCATAAATGGATCATTTTCATGATATTTAGTGTCACTTAGATTAGACTAAATGTATAAATTGTTTTAAGGATATTTTGACAAAAAAAAATCATTTAAATTCAATATTTTGCCTGAACTTAGAATAATCTTTTTCAAAATGTTCTTCTGTGAAAAATGCTTCTATTTGTAAAATTTTTTCCTGTATATAGCTCAAAGCTCTTTACAGAGGCTCGACTATGATTTTTGAAGAATTCACATTATTTTCAGAGTTACTACCAATTTAAATAACCATATGTTTTTTTCTTAAAATTGTCCCTCTGTTGTCGTAAGATATGGATAAAACCCACTTCTAAGTATATGTTTCTAAAAATTTAGTTGAGCCTCTGTACAGAGGTTTTGAGCTATATACAGGCAAAATATTATTATAATAGAAGCATTTTTCACAAAAGGAGAACATTTGGAAAAAAAATTATTCTAAGTTAATTTATTTCCGAAATATTGTATTTAAATATTTGTTTTTATCAAAATGTCCTTAAAACAATTTTATGCATGTATTCTAATCTAAGTGACACTAAATATCATGAAAATTATCCATTTTTGCGCTTTTTTAAAATCCCTTTTCCGAACGTAGTCGGATACCTTAACAAAGGTTTTAATTTTTTGTTATAATTTTTTTTATTTAAATTGTAAAGAGAGTCATTTATTTTCTTGCTATAACATAATTTCAGTATAGAGTTCTTCTATATTGAAATTATATTATTTCCCTTTGCTAAGCTTATGATTTTATTTTTATATCAATGAGATATGAATAACTACAGAAAATTTTAATTATATATAAATATCTCAATTTATATCCTACTTTTTGAAATTTCTAAACTTCTTTTCTCTCTTTTAATAGTACTTTACATTTAAAAATCTGCAAATATTCAATTAGGAAAAATACATAGCTAAATTGTTGCTTATTGTATTTCATAAAATATTAATAATTCATAAACTTCTGTTTTTGACTCATTCAGATTTGGAAGGTTTCACTATCATTTGCGGATGAATATTATTCGTTTCAAGTTGAGAATGTTTTTTCAGTTTTTTGAATTGTTATTTCTGTTAAGAAATATAATCTGAAATAAAACTATATATTCTTAAATTGTAATAACAAAATATAAAAAAAATTATGGGCTCATTTTTTATTTCTATTTGAATTGTATAGGATATGAATTTTAATGATTTTTTTTTTATTTTCTTTTTATTTTGAAAAAGGAGTTAAGTTAGAAATGATACGAATATTTCATACAAAAATAAAAAAAAATGGCTTCAATTCATTTTTTTGAACAAAAATTCTTTCCTAAAAGAGTTCCCTAAACAAAAAAAGAAGAAAAAAAAAAAACCCATAAAATTTGAATAAAAATTTTGAATGTAAGTTAAAGTGAGAAGAAAAATAAAGATACCCAATGAAATATCTGCTTTGAAGGAATAGCGTTTGTACTAAAAAAAATTATTAATATCTGAGCAATCTTACAGAACACATATCGTTGTATTTCGCTCTTAGAATATTTTGAGATATTATTTATACTTTATGTAACTTTAATTTGTACTTTTTGAAGGGAAATAAGAAGTTAAAAGTAAAGACAAAAAACCAAACAACCTATTTTAATAGTCTCACTTTAAACAAAATACTTCCATGCATTAAATACTAAATATCTTCTTCCTAAGTGTATAATTAAGAGTGGCATTTACAAATTTGTAGTTCCAATTTTAAATTACATGCCTTTCAGGAAAATGTTTTGCTTCATATATAATACATGAACAATATGTTTGTGACTTAATGACACTGAGAGATATTGGTTACGAACCATCTTTTATCTATGTGTGACTCCCGTGTCCTCATAGCTCTCATTCACTGTATGTTGCTTTTCCACTTTCACAACTGAAGAGACAAATTTATTCATAATATCTTATCATAAAGTATGAGTATTATACTTAGACAAATAGGTATAGATTTTAAATATCTTTACATTCTTACACTACATCAAAGCTTTTCTCTAATAAGTTACTTGCTACAAAATAAAAACAAATATTTAAAAAAAATTGTTTAATTTTTAAAACAAATTTCATCTAATCTATTAAAACGAGTTCTTATTAAAAAAAAGAAATATTTTTCTAACTGATAAAAATAAATGTTTCTACTTTATCAAAAGTGATTTTCCTTTCATTTAAAAACAAAAGACTGCATTCTTGGAAATAAAGCAAACTCTCCGACACAGTTAATACATACTGAATACTTAGCTTTATTTTTAACTAATAGTGCATTTTTCATAAGCTTAACTAAAATTTATATCAAAATTAATTTTTTTTGATAAATTGCTAGGTAATATTTAAATTCATGTACTCGGGTCTCATCTACACCCAAATACGAGGAAATATTTACGCTTTTGAACTAAGTAGTGAATGAACAATATTCGCGAAAATTGTACTTATTCCAATTCAAAACTAATCATTTTAGTATAAATGTATCTTAATACGATCTCCTTCAAAAATAAATTTCAGTTTACTATAAGCTTGAATATTTTTCTTCTTTTCTTACTGAAAATATCTATAAACATTTATGCCGTAAAATAAATTTAGTTCTCTCAATGAAAATTAATTTCTTTTTTTTTTCTATTGATTACTTCTTTTGCATAAATCCTATAAACTACGTGGATTCTTTCGTAAAAACAAATTGCAATGGTTTCCTTGGATGAGTAATACTTCAAAATTTACTTAATTTGTATAGTTTAATGCTTAAATTTGGGCCGAGTCATTTAGCTTAGAGATTCTTAAATTACCAAATTTTCAACCGAAGAGGGCCTGGTTATTTAATCAAAATTTAATTACTGTCACTCCCGAATTTAAGAAAATGCCTTGTTTACCTCCACATAGTGCTAATTTGAGAAATTTTCCTAAAGTGAAGATTGCGTGTGTATTACAGAGATGCTTAAAAAAAACATTTTTAAAATTTTCATAAAAATAACCTTTTAAAAAAAAAAATAACTAACTTCTTTTCCCTTTTTTGATTACAATAACTTTTTGAATTTTTTTAAATTTCATAAAATTAATTGTTTTTTTCTAAAATTCAAAATTTTTTTGGGTAAAACATAAATCAAAAAAAGAATTTTCCTTTGGTAAAATAATTTTTTTTAAATTTTACTTAATAAAAAAAATATTTTAAAAAGAAATTTGATCGAGCCCATTTACCCTTGAGATTCTTTAAATTCCCAAATTTTCATAAAGCCTGTTTTTTTTTTAAGAAATTTAAAATGTACTTGAAATTTAAGAAATGTTTATTTTTTTTTTCAAAAATTATTTGTTTTTTTTAAAAAATTTTTCCTAAATTTTTGAAAAAGTTGCTGTAAAATAAAATCAAGAAAAAACTTTTTTTAAAATTTTTTTTTTTTAAAAATTTATTTTTTTAAATTAAAAACAAATTTTTTAAAAATTTTAAAAGAAACAATTTTTTGAAAATTTTAAATTTCAAAAATTTGAATTTTTAAATTTTGCTCCAAAAAAAAAATAAAAATTGTTGGAAATTTTTTCAAAATCAAAAAAAACCCTTTTTAAAAAAATTGGTTAAAAAAATTTTTTATGTTAAATAATTTAATAAAAAGAACTTCAAAAAAAAAAAAAAATAATTCGAAATTTTTTGTTTTCAAACCATTTTCTTTATATGATTAAAAATTTCTGTCTTCAAAAAATTTCTTTGTTTTGAAAATTTAATGTTACTTTTTAAAAATGTTAAGAATTTATTAAGTTCTTAAAAATTGTAGAAACAACTTCAAAATTGGGTCTTATTTCTTTCCATGTTAATTTTATTTCTCACAGTTTGATATTTAAAAACAAACTTAATTAAAAATTTTTCCCAAAAAGTTAAATTTATTTTTAAAATACCTTTCTGTTAAAAATTGAAAAAAGAAAAAAAAATAAAGGGAAAATTTTACTTTTTTTTAAACTTTTTTTAAAAAATAAAAATTTAAACTTTAATTAAAAACATACGAGAATTTTTTAAGGTTTAAAATTGTTTTTTTTAATCCAGGGAAATTTAAAAAATTTAAACGCTTTATCTAGGAAAAGAAAAATTAACTGGGTTTTCTTCTTAAAATGCAAGGCTTCATTCGGGAAAAAAAGTGAATTTTTGATTGAAATCTCATGTAAAAGTTTGCTTTTTGGGAACAAGAATTTTAAAATTTAAAATAATTAACCAAATTTTAAAATAATTTTTAATAAAATTTTTGGTTTACGATTCATAAAAAAAAATATGAAAATAATTCATTTTTTATCGAAAACTGATAAAATAAATAAAAATACTTTTTAAATTATTTAAAAATAAATTTCAATTGCCAAATTGTAGGGGGAGAGATTTTAAAATACTCCAAAAATTCTTAAAAGTTTTTCCTTTTAAAAATTTGAGGAAATTTTTTTATATGAGAAAAATTTTTTTCCAGTTAATTTTTAAAGCAACGATTTTTTAAACCTTTAAATTAAATTGTTCTTCGCAAAGTACCATGTTTTTTAATTATCGATAAAAATTGTCTTTTCAAGAGCTTAAGAAATTGAATAGAATACAATTTTTGCTTATAAATATGAGTCTTATACAGAATTTTACACACACACACACACATCTCACCATTTAAATGACGAGACAGAAGTTTTAATGAAAAAATGATGTAATGGTAAGCTGATTTGTTGTAAGACAAATATTTTTCGTAGGTTCTGATTTGCTACTCTAGCTAAATGTTATATATTTTATGCAATTTCGTTTACTTATTTCGTCTGTTATGTTTTAGCTCTCAAGTTTAATTATTAGAACAGAGCCTATTCTTATACCGTTATACAACAACAATTAATTTTGCTTTATATATCTATGTAAGTTAAATAAAATTTTTATGCCCATTACTTTAATTCTTATTTTTCCTCAGAAAAACTCCTTCACATATTAACAGGTGATTAAAAACAATGAAATAAATAATATGGCCTAAAACAAATAAATGAAGATGTTACTCGAAGGTTTTACTCACTGAATCTATATTTTGTTAAGGTTCGAGCTATTGAGATTGGAATTTTCAATATCAAGCTAAATTGTATTAGTAATTTAAATTTAGTAATTTTTTCTTTTCATTATTTATTTTTTAACACAATTTCTATATGCGATACCCTCAATTTACTTTGAATGAATTCAGATGTTACTTATTTGGTGTTTAAGTTCCATCATTTTTATCTCCTCCTCATCTATGGTATAGTACAGCGGTTCTCAAACACAGTACGTGACCCTCAGAGGGGAGGTCCTCAGAGTTTTTCTAAGGGGTTCGCGTTCTCTCATTTAATGTTAAGATTTCCCTTTTTAACAGCCTAAGAAAGGTCACGAGAAAAAAATTGAAAGATGTGCCATCCTAGACTATAACAGTCAATTGCCACCAATAAAAATCTCTACTAGAACATGTATTTCAATCAAGAGTATAAATTCAGTATGAAATTGGTATTTTGTATTATTTTTTTAATTCGATGTTTACTGATTTCTGAAAAAAAAAAGATGTGTTAAAAAGTTAGTATAAGTAGCAGAAGCACCCCCAGATATTGAGGAACCTTTTAATTCTCAACAGTCAGGAGGGTGTTTAAAATCTTGGGGCCCCCATATCATGCTGGCATATAAGGGTAGCTTGGCCCCGAAATTTTATGAATTGCTGGTCTAATACATTTTCCCCTTACTTTTTCCTATTAAGACCTTTTTCCCATTTTTTTTCCCCAAACACAACGAATTTTTCCCGCAACAGTAGTTTTTTATATGTTTAAATATAATATTTTAAATATAATATATTATTATTAATAATTTAGTTCCCCTTTTAGACTTTCAATTTTTTTATTTTGAATTCTCATTTCACTCGATTTTTAAAAAACCTTAGTTCTTTTGTTTTTTGAAATTAAGCAAAATATTTTAAACCCAAAAAAATTAACGGGTAAAATAACCCTGTATTAGTAAAGAAATCAAATAAACAAACCTACTTTGGTGAAAAAATTAATTGAATTATCTTCTTTTTTTAAATTAAATGTACTTTTAAATTACTCATAAATATTTAAATTATCTACAACAGCTCATTTTTTAAACCCGTGCCCAGCAGAGAATAAAACATTTTTTTATTTTTAATTCTAATTTTTGCTTTCAAATTTTATTTTAGGTTTTTTTGTAATTTTAATCTCATTGTTGTGGAAATTACAAAAATTTAACTTATATAAAAATAAAAAGGGAAAATAATTTTTTATAGTAATAAAAAACCATTTTTAGAATTTTCAAATTTAAAATTTTTTTTTAAAAACCTAAAAAAATTTAAAATTTCTTTCAAAAATTTGGGAAAAAAAATTCAAAAAGGTTTTAGATATAATTTAAGCCATGATCTAGTATTTATTTATAATATTTAAAAAATTTTAAAATTAAAAAATATTTTTACATTTTAAACATAATACAACATAAAACAAAAATTTTTTTCAAAATTTATAATTTATTCTTAACAAACAACATTTGAACAAAAGTTTTTTTTAATGACCAATCATTTACTACTAGGTATTTTTTTCTTTCATTGCGGATAAGACATAAAACACCTTCTTTTTAAAACCTTTCTGCCATAAGAAACTAATTAAAGTTTCATTTATTCTGACTACGTTGACATTTAAGCTCAGGACTGACATTTAATTTTTCCGTTCAATGTACCATTTTAATGAGCGCAAGAAGCTAATGCTTTTGTTATTTGAGATGGAACCATTAAAAAGAGAGTAAAAGAAAACTGAAACATGAATAATTCTCTGCTTTCTTGTTCTATTTGATTAAGATAAACTTTTAGAAACCTGTAGAAATTTAATGCTTGTGTTATATTACACTGAGTTAAGGATAATGGGATTGAATGTGACGGATCATAAATTAGAAACAATAAAAACATTCAACCTAAATTATTATTTATGAAATAAAAGATTTAAACATATTATATATTGGATCAGAAGCTTAGCTGTATAGCATGCTTCTGAAAAATGAACACTCGGAGATTTTACCTGTTCAAAGGTTACTTATTAATTTTTTTGTCTTAGTTTTGGATTCTTGGCTTTTCAAGAAATTTCATTTGCTTTGCATTATTTGATTTCAAGAACTTAGCTTTGCATTATTTCATTTTGTATGCGTGTGTTCAAGTTCTCTGCTTTACTCATGTAATTATTAATCATAAACTAAATTATCATATACTCAAATTAAAGCTAAGATATTTATGGGAATATAACAAGACAATATATATATTTACAAGCAAGATATTTAGGAATCACGACCACTACTTATTAATACAATAAATAACTCAACATACATGGCAAATAAAAATAACTTTCTTTTTCACTTTATATTCAATAATCAAACGCTCAAAAGCGAAATATTTCGATTTTGTGTTCAATTATTTTAATCCATTTTAATGAAAAAATATTAAAAAAAAATGACTCATTTTCATTAGTTGTAACGGAGTGTTGTAGGAAGTCTAAAGGGCCGTGCTACAGATATATAGTTATCCGTCTAAGTAGTACGATATCTTCTCAAATAATCAATCTTTCCTTAACCCGCGATCACTCGCACGGGGTGTTCTGTACACCACAGCAACAAGAAAATCCTCCCATGATTCTAAAAAAAGCGCAGAACCACGATTTTTTCTGTAGCCTCACATTTTAGGTCATTGAACCTTCAGGCCTGATGCAATCCCTCTTTCTCGAACGATTAGAATGTAATGACTTTCAAAAGTTTATTTGGGAGGCTGAGAACTCCCGCGAGAAGTTGAGCATTTGTATACAGTCTGCTCTAAATGTTTGGAAAATGATTAAAATATTATTTTTCTACTTTCTACTATCATTAACTCATTAATTATTAAGTATATTTATTAGTGGTATATGCGTTTTATACTGGTTTATGAAAAAATATAAAATTATGTGTCTTAAAATGAAAATTTTGTATGTTTAGTTTAAATTAATGTGTTAGTCTCATTTGTATGCAATTAATTTAATAATTTTATTTGTATAATACAAAAAAACATCTTGTACTTTATAAATATGTATCATAATGACTTAATTTTATTTCCATAATTAAATACACGTGTTAAAAGTTTGGGGTGTTCTCTACACCCCGAGTAACGACGGTAGCAAAAACAGGCGAGAGTGACGCGGGTTAACAATCTAGAAATAAGAATTCGTATGATACAATTCCATGATTGCAGGCTCTTCGATATGAAGGGACCAAATTTCGCTTGGGATAAAACTTATGGTATTCTACATCACTGTAACACTTTTATTTTTATTAAATTGTTAGTATTACATAATTTTTCTTTTCTTCTATTTTAAATTGATTATTTATAGCCATTTTACCTATATTTCCACAAATATTGTTGAAAAGTATCCCATAAAGTTAAATGAATGTGACGATTTATTTCGAAAAATGATGCATTTTCTTATAAGTTTGAGTTTGAAATGATAAAAATAAGCTCATTTAAGTTGTAAAAAGTGTGTGTGTACTTATGTACAAACGTAAGAAGTTATACTTCTTTGGCGTAACAAGATTAAAATATTTCTAAAAATCTTTAGCAGGGAAAGCTGGGCCAAGGACGAAACCAGAGCAGAGTTGAACGATATTAACCTTCAGTCAATCGGACCAGCCAAACCTGAGATAATCACGATTTAAATAAATTTAAACACCCCCGCTCGGGAACAACAGGGAAATAATAAGGGTAAGGGGTCGAAGGCGGGAATGATCTGCCCGTTCTGCATATTTCTAGACAAAGCATTTTCGTATCCGTTCGTACGGAACGCAAAGCAAAGGTTCACTGACGTGGGGTATAGCTCATTGGTAGTGCATTCGACTGTAGATCGGGAGGTCCCCGGTTCAAACCCGGATGCTCCCTTCTTCAGGAAGTGAAGAGAAATATTTTTCTGAGAATTTCGAAGGCGGGAATGATTTGTCAAGTTCTGTGTATTTCTTGACAAAGGATTTTCGCATCCGTGACGGGGTGCAAACGCATTGTAAAAATTTACCATCATCCTATTTCTCTAACGCCCCAACAGAAGTATAACTTCAAAAAATTCTAGGGTGATTGGGGAAATAAATATTGTTTAATTAGTCTTAATACATATGAAATATCCTTTATTCATATTTTGTAGAATTAGAAGCGAATATGCCCAAAGAACAATTTTAATTGTTTGTAATTAAAATGTTGTGAGATTTGTTAAAAATAAATCACAAAATTATCTAGGTTGCTATTCTAGTTTTATTTGCTTTTTAAACATTAAAGAATGAATTTCAAATTTTTCTGATTATTAAAAATGTATTGTTCTTTTCTAATTGTCTTATTAACTTCGTGTTTCACTGAATCAACATTAATCTTTTTTATTAATCACATTTTTCCTTTAAGAAAAACACCGAATTGAAAGAATTCTTTATAATTGGAAAGAAATTTAACTTATTTGATGTTCTCAAATACTTGAATGTATCATATCGAACACATCGTCATTGGTATCTTTCACACACTTTTCCCACAATGAGGGCCAAATCAAGTACTAACGACATTCAAATAAAGACTGTAATAGAAATAAAAAATTGAAAAGTTTCATCAAGGTAAAAGCAAATAAATCGATGTTGTTGGAAGAAGGATCGATTTAACCACTTAAATGAACAGTTTGCATAAAGAAGAAAGATATATTATTTTGTCTGATAAATAAATATGACAAATAGTTTTTAAAATTGTTCATTTCTTTCTTTTTTTTCTAGAAGTTTTTATTTATTTTTAAGTTTTAAAATTTTGAGCATTATTTATATATATCTTGTCTAAATCTGAAAGATCTTGCTTCAACTGTATAAATGATTTTCTATTTAAATAAAATAAATTTCTATATTTACTGAAAAAAATCTTTTGTATTTCATATTTTGCAGTTCTATCTCCTAAAAGATTACTTTTAGAAAAAAATAAATTTATCTTTACACTATAATATTCTTTCAAGTAATTTTAATAGCAAAAACATATTCAATTTCAATATTAGCTGTCACGCATGCACTAAAAATAAATTATTTTTACTCTCTGATATTCAGATTAGCATAAATTATAAAAAAAACTACACCTATACAAATTTTACAGAAAAACTTGTTTATGTTATACACAATTACAAACTGCCCTAATGTTATATTGTTTGGTAGAATCAACATTTTGCAGGATAACACATTTCTGTAATTATAAATTATAATTCCATCAATCAATACTGAAAAAAAATCAATACTTAAAATATACTCAAAATTACTTCCATACATAATTGTTACTGATTTTAAAATATTTTTGTGAAATTCTTCGTATTCTTTTGTCATGCTCATTTACAGTAAAAGCTACCTTCAATTTGGGAAAAAAATTTTACTATTAAATATAAAATGAAAAATAATTAAATGTTATCTAAATAACTAATAGCTAATCAATAATTGCTCTAAAGTGTTGAAAAAATAGTATGAGTATTGTTACTTTAATTAGATAACAACAGTAATAAAGCAAAGTTCAAAGAAACTAGATACTGAATTGAAAAGTTATGCAAAAAAATAAATATATTTAATGCAATATCGCGTTATGGAAAAATGAAAGAAAATATCAAGTGTATTTTCTGAAATTTCAAATGAAAGAATAATTATAAACGTTCAGTTTAAATCGCCTTAGCTACTTTTTTTTAAACTAAGACAGCGATTCTGACGTTAAGAAAGGATCGCCAAGACTAAAGCACAAATAGGGAATTTGAGCAGAAAATAGGCTAAAATAGTTTCAAAGCGAGAAAGAAACTCTAGTGTCATCAACAAAAACTTAAAAAAAGATTATGCATTTACACGGATTATTCTTCAAGTCACAATAGAAAATAAAAAATAGAGAAAATAGTATTTTAAAAAGGTTGTTTTTTTTTTCAAAAGAATGAAACTTGAAGCTTTTTTTTTTTGCGTTGATCTTTTCAAAAAGAATAAATCTTTTTTCTCAAAGAGTTAACTTTTATTTCTCAGCCTAAGTAAGGAATAAAGTACATTATTTTAATTTTAGGAATGTAATGGAAATGGAATCTCTCTTTAGCTTCACATACACATACACCTTAACTGAACCGTATTCAAACTAACAATACCCTGCTTAATACAGATTACATTAGAACAAATTTGCTACTATTATATAACTGACAATAAAGTTAAATGGTAACATTTGTAAAAACGGTAATGCGTTTAAAATTCTCTCTCTCTCTCTATATAATATACTAGCTGATATACCCATTCTTCACACGGGTGAATTGAAAAATTAAACAATACAGACTGAAGGATAAAGGAGTTTTTAATGAGTTAATTTTACGGAAATTGTAAATTAAACAAAAAAAAAGATTTTTGCTTATCTCAGCTAAAAAAAACCATGTTTGTTTAATTTTAAGTCTGTAGATATAACAGCTGATAAAAAAGATTTTTTTAAAAAATTTATAAAGCCCGTAACTCTGTTGTGGGTTGATTTTTGAAAACACCTTTCTGCTCAGCAAAAACAACACATTGTTACAAATTTTGTGTAATAATCTCTTAAAATAGTGTAAATAATTTGTATCTGGATGTGTAATACGTTAATATTAAATCTCTATACACAATATATTGAATTTATTGAACAATCTCTCTATATACAATATATATTGAATTTAATGAACAATCTCTTATATACAATATTCAATTTAATGAACAATCTCTTTATATACAATATTCAATTTGATGAACAATCTCTATATATAATATTAAATTTACTGAACAATCTCTCTATATACAATATTAAATTTACTGAACAATCTCTATATACAATATTAAATTTACTGAACTATCTCTCTATACAATAGTCAGTTCAAAACAGGTCTAAAAACCAGTAGGGTGAAACGAATCTGCAAGCAGGGGGGGGGGGAAGAGGGACGGGTGACCTTTGACACTGTCGATGGGGGGAGGACTGGGTTGGATGAAATGAAGCCGCCGCAAGGAAGAAGGGAGAGGGATGCATGACCTTTGACACTGTCGATTGAAATAAATGATCCTTATTTGAAACGGATATTGTTCCCCATTTCATTGGTTTTAATTTTCTTTTCTCAGAACCCTAATTCTTTTATTAAATAAAAGTAGCCTAAGTTATTTCTTATAACATTAGCTATCTGCCAGTGAAAGTTTCGTCAAAAGTGGTCCAGCCGTTTCAGAGATTAGCAGGAACAAACAGATAAATAGACAGACAGACAAAAATTTTAAAATTAATTTTTTCATATAAATACCTTATATACTTTTAAATGCATTTAGTAAAAATCTGTTAATTTCAAATTACAAAACAGACGCATTTCTTTTATATATATATATATGTGTAACATTATTTATAAGTTCCTTTCTACGTTATTTATACTTATCTATCTATTTGTCTCAATATTATTTTGAACTACTTTTATGTAATTTTTTAATTAATTAAAAAATGTCATTACTAATAGTTTTAAAAGTTTTATAAGTTATTGTTTGGAACATGATTAACTATCTTATTATTTTTCTTTATGAATACTCTTGTGATGAGCTCAATGTTATTAGTATGATGAAAGTTTTTCAATCTATCTGCCTTTCTTTCTCTCTCTCTATATATATATATACATATATATAAAGCACGTATACCATATTGAAATTTTAGCTGAATGAACCATGTTTTGTCTTAATTTGTTTAGGAGAGTATGGAATATATATATTTTTTCTTTTGTGAAGAGTCAGTTAGGTGACGTCATTTTCTGAAATCGTGTTATACTATGTTAATTTTAACTAAACCAGGAATGTTTTTCGCTAGATTTGTGACGTTAGAACGGCTATGCAAAATCCCATTAGTGAAAAAATCCCTGCGAAATCAGGAAATTTGTGGTCACAGTACCTAACGATGCGTTGGAGGATGTCAGTTTTCCTCATTTTCAAAAATATGTTAGTTCTCTTAACCAAGTGTTATGGAATTTTTTTACCAGAACTGATATAACATCCTCTCTGCTCATCCCCGTCTCCTATGTCTGCATGAAACATTGAGTTTCGAGACTTATCAGATATTGCATATACATCACAGAGTAAACTGATGTTTTACCAAATATTTAATGTTTTAAAGAATTTAATTTTTATTAAAGAAATGAAGAATTTGCATTTAATTTTAGCACCAGTTTAATAATTTTATTTTTCGAACATTTTAAACATGTTTTGCACAAAACTGAAATTTAAAAATTCCAATATGAGAAAATGTTAAATATTATAATAAAAGCATTTTCTTAAAAATTTTGAGTTTATTCTTATATTGAATATCATCTATGTTAAATATAAAAATGTCTATGCATATTTAATATTAAAAACAATCTGAAAACTTATTTGAATCATAGTAAAAATTCTTAAGTTTCTTAGCTTACAAAAAGTAACATATTAAGAATTTAACTTATTTGAAAATACGTGATTAATTATTTTTATGATTAAATATAATACTACAGGGAACTCAGGGAATACTTAGGAACTACAAATAAATGTCACACTCAAATATATGAAAGTATAATTTTACAAAGCTTTACTTGTTATTCTTAAAAAAATTCATTAATTTTAAAATTTCTATGATAAATATGTAAAATAACGTTTCTTAGATTATAAATATTAGCTAAATGTGTTTCTGAAAATTTGCTCACCATGGTAACTTGAAGGCAGTCATGAATAACAATATAACGTGGCTTTTATAATTATTACTACAAGACGCCAATAATACTGCTAAGAATCATTAACTTTCAGGCTTGTTGGAGTCAATTATTTAAAATAAAAAGGAAAAAAAAAACATGAAATATATTTTTTGATGCTTTCAAACTGATTAGTACTTAATCAATATGAAGCTTACAAAATATTTTTCAAGTTTTCTAGGACAATCCCTAATTTAGAGTGAACAATATATCATATCTATATAATTTTATTAACTATCCAAAACCAGTAAAAATTCAGATTTTTTTTAGGTGATTTCAGCAATAATTTACAATTAAAAAAATTAAAACTCTTGAGCCTTTTGGTTTCCAATTTTGTTGTTTTATTCAGTAAAATATCATTTTGATCTACCTGTACTATTACTTGCTGCAAGCCTAAATTAATTTTCGAATGTTTCAATGCAGAAAGGCTAAGAATAAAAATGAACCATGTTTTCTGATTTTTATGTGTAAGAGCATGTGTTAGGTGAGGTCAGCAAAAGTGATAGATTGTATCTTTTTAATGTAGTTGATATCGATTTAATTTAAAACACGGTGAAATAGAATAAATTGAGCTTGCGCATTAATCCAGCTATAGCTTGCATTTATTTTGTCTTCAATTTGCCTTGAGAGGGTGTCAGATTTCATACGTACAATGAAGTTTTACATTAAATCAAATGTTAAGCAAGACTTATAGTATTTGCCTTTTTTCTTCATTCATATATAAATATTCTAATACTTCAGGTATATTATCTTTAACTCTCTGCCACATTTATCATTTTCATTTATACCTGTAAAACCTCCAAGAAATGAAATATAACTCCATTTCATTATTATATGGAGAATTAGTATGAAATATATTTTAAACCCATGAAATAATTTTTTGTTACTCTTAACAATGCTTTTGTTTAACATTTACATTATGTTTTTTTTATTGAATTTGTTTTCTAGAGATTGATTTTCCTCCTTTTGAAATAAAAAAAAAAACTTAATTTTTGTTTCAGAATAAAAAAATAAACTTAAGTTATCCGACTAAGTTCGGAACAATGATTTTTCAAAAGCGTATAAATGGATAATATTTATGATATTTAGTGTCGCTTAGATTAGAAAATGTATATAAAATGGTTTTAAGAAAAGTATTACAATAAAATTGATTTAAGTACAATATTTTTTTTTGACAAAAAATGAATATAGAATGACCCATTTTCAAAATATTCTGCTTTTGTGAAGAATGCTTTTATTATAATAATATTTTGCCAGTGTATAGCTCAGATATCTGTACAGAGGCTCAACTAGAATTTTTGAAATATATAACTTAGAAGTGGGTTTATCCATGTTTTACGACATCAGAGGGGAGAAATTTTAAGAAAAAAACGTCGATAATTATTTCTAATGATTGTAATTCTGAAAATATATGAATTTTTCGAAAATCATAGTTGAGCCTCTGTACAGAGGTCTGAGCTATATACAGGCAAAATATTATTAAAATAGAAGCGCTTTTCACAAAAGAAGAACATTTTGAAAAAAGCTTATTCTAAGTTAATTTTTTGCCGAAATATTGTATTAAAATAGATGTTTTTTCAAAATATCCTTAAAACAATTTTATCTATGTATTCTAATCTAAATGACACTAAATATCATGAAAATTATCCATTTATGGGCCTTTTTAAAATTACGGTTCCGAACGTAGTCGGATACCTTAACGCAAACTAAAATATCCTTACTGATATTTTCATCAATTTACGGGTAGAAAAATAGAGAGCATTGCAGCTGTGCGTGGTGTTTTTTATCTAAACAGTTGCTAAAACATTTTACAGAATCATTAAATAACACTGAAGTTGTGAGGAGTCCGTACTCATAGATTTAGATTTAATAATAATAATCTTTCGCAGATACTATGCTTGGTTTAATATACACAAACTAATTTCAGAGATGAGAATATATATATATATATATATATATATATATATATATATATATATATATATATATATATATATATATATATATATAATGGTTATTACATGGATACTCCTGTAATAATGATATCCCCTTTTATGTAGAATCTCTTCCGTTAAAGCTAGCTCCCTTATGATATCCATGTTGTTATCCTGTGTTTTCCAAATATTTCCTTTAATAAATAAGCCTAACAAGTTTTAGTCCGCAATGGGAAGTAATGTTTCATTGAAAATATTGCCGTAAAAATTTAAAATTTAAACTTAAATTTGCCGTGGTATTAAAATATTTTATTGAGTTTAATGTTAATTGAGTTAAAAAAAACGATCACATTTTAATTCATAAAACATACAATGTTAATATAATTTAGAATAAAAGAGTGTGTGATAAGCGTTTTTTAAAGAACTTTTTTTTAAATATGTCCTATTTTTTCAAAAATGCATAGCTTTTTAGTAAAATAATATAATTAGAATTCATTTCCAATGAAATATGAAAAACTTTTCAAGTAAACAGATTTATGAAGTGCAATTGGATAGAAAAAATGTATTTTTATAAGCAGAAATAAAATTTCAACACAATAATCAGTGAAAATTAATTCTGTAAATATATCTTATTTCAAGAAACATGAAATTATGCTAATAAAAATTTCGTAAGTATAATAAAAAATATGTTTTTCACAATACAATTCAGATATGAATAATTATAATGTAATGTCTTTCTTGCTAATATTATTTTTTTCCATTTAGACCAAAAAGTTAAACAAATTTCAGAAACATAGTGATGTGGGAATCGAACTCATTTTTCTGTTTTTAACTTTAAGAATTTAAATACTTAAAAGGTAATTATGTTAATTTCTTGTTGATATTAATTAAACATATATTGAAAATTAAGCTAGTCGATGTTTGAAATACAGCAAGTTCATATTATGACTGTAACCCACTAATCGTTTAGTAACAGATTCTTTTCTTTTAGCTTTGAAATTGGAAATTTTTGTTTCTATTTTTGCTGTTTCATAATATAGAAAATAATGTTTTTCATTTGTAGCAATTTAACTTAGTAGTTAGGACAGAGAGCCTAAATCCCGACATAACATTGGCTAGAATTCAACACTTTTCAACTCGCAAATAGTAAATTTCTGCAGATTTAAGTATACATCAACTAGTATTAAGTACATATGTTTCGTTGCGAGATGGAAATAAAATACTTGCCTAGTAATTTTAATGAATAATATCAGATGCAATGCAATGTGAACTTTGAGGCAAAAACTTCATGTTTAATATACTATAATTGAGGGATTGAATTACAATCTCGATCATTTTTTTGAAGAAATATGGTATAAATAAGTTACAACACATGTACTATCTTCTTTTACATTCTTAGAAATATTAATATGTAATAAAGAAAGAATGACAAATTGAAATGAATTGGTAAACATGTTATCTTATTGTACATATTGTATGTTATCTCTCTGACAAAAGCCTCAAATCTGTCATAAGTCATAGATAATGTCGTATAAATAATATTTACTTTAACATTGGACATTTTTTACGTAATCGTGCAATTTAAGTAACACAAATACAAGACAGGACGTTTATAGTTTTCTTCCTAGATTTTTGTGAGATTTGATTGTTTTTTAATCCTCGAAGAATTGGTGTAGAGTAAATTAAAATATTTTAACTCAGATAAGTTCTAAAATCCTTCCATTTAACTAAAAACACTTCTTTACACAAAATGTTGATTTAATAATCTTGAAATGTAAATATGTTTTTGTAACAAATTGTCAAAATTTTTGTTAAATAGCTTCGCAAATTGTTATAGATTTCAAAGTAGCCAAAAATAATTTTAATTCTTGTTTCGTAACACAAATATATATATATATTTACTTATATATATATATATATATATATATATATATATATATATATACAATATATATATATATATGTTTAAATATATATATATATATATATATATATACAATATATATATATATATATGTACAATATATATATATATATATATATACAATATATATATATATATATATATATATACATATTGTGACGTCTCTCATGTCTCTTCTGATTAACATGACCCTATGTTCTTTTGATCAACAATGATTAATGGGCAAAAACTTTTCCAACCCAATACCAAGAAGATAAACGATCATAATATGTAAATGAGATATACTATAAAAGCGATATTTGCAAGCTTAGCATATAGCGTGGTAGCAGGCTCAGAGATAGTATTGTGGAAATTATTCTGATCGATATGACAAAGCTTAGTGAAATCTGAGGATCAAGAATTAGCTGCCTTGCGGATCAAGAATCTTCATATATAAAGTTTATAGATAATATTCTCTGTGGTCAAGGAACCAGAACTGAAAAAAAGTGCAATATTTTGGATATAAGTAATTAGATAAACAGGATTATTTAGATAATTGAGATAGAGGATCTAGTTGCGTGATCTGACTTAAATACGTGACTTGGGCTTGACTCTCACTCTAATTAAATTTGTCAAATTAGAATTAAGTAATATAAGTTACTCTTAATAAAAGTTGTATTAAGAATTATGTCTCATCATTTTGATAATCCCACACCTTCTAGCTTATGCGGAACCGACAAGACATGGTCATCACAGGATGGCTATGTCTCAATGGCGCCCGGAACGTATTTAATTCTGGGTTGTAGTACGTAGGTGGAAGCCGTATGACTTACCTGAAATGTACTTTTCAGGGTCGGAGAATGTTGCAGAGTTTATCGAGTGTATCGGATAATATACAGTTACTTGAAATCCTGCAATCTGTCAAGTGTGCTTACTAAAAAAGTCATCTCTCAGGGAAGGGCTCAAGATTGGTATTCGATATTTGTCTGTTGTTAGTGCAAAAATACAGCCACGGATTTTGCGCAGCTCAAAGCTGAATTAGCGAAGGCTTTTCCCGCGATCAAAAATACAAAAAAAGAACTACAGTCGAGTTTTATGCATCACATAGCAGGGAAGAAATCAGGAGGCGACTGATTTTGTGTATAGATTACTAAAAATAGAGAGAAGTTTAGAATTAGAATGTCCTAAGTAGACTTAGTGGATCATATTTTAGTTCGACTCGAACCACAGGTGTACGTAAGACTATGTGGAGGTGCGAAATCCACAAAATACGATACAACTTTTAGAAGTCCTGGCTAAATTCGCTGAAGAGAGATATTCTTGCAAATCACAAAGGGGTTATCAGAACCATAATATAGAAAGACGAGGTCAAAATGCGCATAGGATGCCCAATTTTTGAAGCCAATGGTAGAAACTGAGGAATTCGAAATAACAAGGAGTAGACCAAATAACAGAAATGAGTTTTACGAGAATAGCCAAGCCAAAAATAATAGAGGGTCTGGAGAGGAATAGGTTTAATAATAATGATCAAAGAATCAGCAACAGGGGGTTACTCATTTCGAAATGAGCGAAATGATAATTTTAATAGAGGGGACCGTAGAAATAAGGGTTCGAGGATAATTTCACCGAGGCGCGATAGACGCAAAGGGGACGATTAAATATTGTAAAGGTTAATGATCAACCTCAAGAGGTGTGTCGACAGGAGAGACAATTAGACTTTCTCCAATATGTATAGCACCCGTAGAACTTCCCCACGCCTATTTTATTAAATAACACATTTTTGAAAGCGCTTATGGGGACACCGGAGTGAGATAAATCTTTTATATCGAAGAAGTATATATAGAAAATATTTTTTCTATAAACAAATAAAAAAATCGCGAGCTCCAGTAATAAACAGCACAGGGTGCGAAATGCCAAAACATGGGGATTGTAGAATTAAAAATTCACATCAGACAATTCGAAAGAAATTGGTCATTTCATGTGCTGAAAGATTCTAGAATACCCATGCATTCTAGGTATCGATTTCATAAGTGTGGTCGTAAGAATCGTATTAGATTTTGATCAGAAATCGTTAAAAATTCAAAATACACTGGTTGAAGATAAGGTAAATAAAAGGAAATTACACGTTATTAAGTCAGAAATGAAGTTAAACCATGTGTTAAGCAGTTTTAACAAAAAGCATGGGAATAATACAATTGGTGATAAAATTAATTGTGCCATAATCAAAGATTTGGTACTTACTTCCGGGAACAATTAATAAAGGAACAGAAAATGACCCAGAATTAGGTCATATATATAGATATTTAGAAAACCCGAAGATAACTCGGTTAATGCAACGATATGCAGAATTGGTCCCACGATTTCCGTTTAATTGAAGGATTGTTATTTATGCGAAACACGCAACGTCATTAGGTGAAATGCGTGTATACATTCCAAAATCTTTAAGGAAATGAAATAATGAGAGAATTTCATGAGCCAATATGGACACGTAGGCAGATTTAAAACGTAAATTCGGGACGTTTGTTATTTCCCGTACATGAGAAAATTTATTGATCAATATGTCTCTACATGCCATATGTGCCAAGTTAATAACTATAAAAAACGCGTTAACAGCTGGGGTCGGTTAAATCCAATTATATCGAATTATCCGAATGAGATAGTGACGTTAGATTTATTAGGCCCGTATCCTATATCGAGAATAAGACGTAACCGCTATTTTTAGTAATAACTGGTCACAGCAAATGGGCCAGAAATTATACCTCTTAAAAAAGGCCTCATCTCGTATAATAGTGGATATTTTTTTGATAACTTTATATCGCGTTATGGAGCTCCAATAAAAATTACACAAGTGATAATGGTCCCCAATTTATATATCCATTGAGATTTTTGAGCACTTATGAAAAGAATAGGCATAAGGCATGTGAAGACTGTTGCATAATGACCACAAGCAAATCGGACTGAAAGAGTTAATCGAGATATAGTGCAAATGATTGCAAAATTATGTTAATGATCAACACGATACTTGGGATCAATTTACGTGAGTTTGCTTACGCTATTCGTAATGGCGGTGAATGGAAACAACGGAAAACACCGGCTGAATTATTTTTAGGTCGAAAATTGACACACCATTTCAAAAACTAGTTATGATATCGGAAAGCTCTAACTAAAATTCAAGATATACAGAAAAGCTTTAAAGAAGCTAGACTAAGTACGAAAATTAAACAGGAAAAGGTGGGAAAATATTATAATAGACGTAGAAAAGACATAAAATAAAGGTAAATGATTGGTTTTATTGAAACACACCCTGTAAGTTCAGCAACTAACAGTATGTGCTAAATTTAAAACAACAAAAATTTGAGGGACCTTATAGAGTCTTAAAGTTAGAACTTCACAATATTGTAATATGGAAATCAGAAAAGATTAACAGTTAACGTGCAGATCAAATAAGAATATATCGTCATAGGAAATGTGACTTGAGGTCGAATTAGGAACAACAGGTATCCCAAATAGTATAAGATCAAGTCAGGAAACTCGTAATTTCGGAAAAAGTACACCAAGGATTAAATGAGTCACAATATGGGAAAGAAAAATCTGCGGTGAAACGGTTAGAGGCAAAAGGGATTGGTAACCAATCAAATCAATATAAAAATACAGAGAGGACCCATAAAAACAAATCACTGGTCAGATCACTACCTAATTCATTAGGGAATGAAAATAAAACAAAAAGCTTGTACCATAATAGAGGTATTAAAAGATCAGGTGTGTCGGGGACAAGTGGACCACAAAAGAAAGTGGCAAAGAAAGGTAATAATAATAGTAATAATAAAAGACAAATGTCATCTAGTACTATTTCTAGAGATAGAAAAAAAAGCAGAAGAGAATCAACGGAAGTTCCATATGAAAAGAACTACAATTTAAGGCCACGACGGAGAACAGAAGAACCCTGACCAGACAAGAACACAGTTGGGAAGGCAAGGAAAAGGACAAGGAGATTACAAGCCTTACGTTAAACAAGAAATCTAGTACAACCAAGGAATGAAGAGTGATGACACCTCATCGTTGAACGTGGTAACGGGAGACCGAATATAAAAATCAGGTTGTATTGTTTCATTTTATGATCTTCCAACAAGTGGTCGGAAGAATTATTGCAAAGAAGGAAGTCTCGGCGGTGTGCTTAAAAGTTATAAGCTGGTCAAACACTACAATGAGTGTTCATTTAATTTGGAACTTTTTGACTTGTTAAAATTTTTTTCTGAAGAAAAACATTTGTATTCACACATTTGTTTACTTCTGATGTATGACTCTCGTGAGATGCGAAAAATTCCTTTGGTTATTTGTTATAATGGTTTATTGTGCATCAGTTTGTAATTGTATAATATGTGTATATATATATGTTGTTGTATTGTTACGTAATATGAGGCATCTGTCTAGGGAAACGCGGCGTAGCTCAATAGGCACTAACAATAATACGTATGATTTGCGCGGCTCATATTGGGAGTTTTGTTGAGACCCTCAGATGTGGGGATGGAGATAAAATTGATTGTGATATATAAATAATATATAAAATTGATTAATATTATGGAAATAGAGACTCAAATAGTTTCATTTCAGGAGACTGACCCTGAAAATCTTGAAAAGTATAGCTTCAACGTGTTTCCAGGTTGTTAAGAAAGGAGCAGAAGCAACAGCTCCATATGCAGGTGTTAGATTGGGTCTGCGTACCGTGAATAATAGTTTTAAGTGTATAAATATTTTAAGTAACGAAATGTAAAAGTGAGAGCAGTACAAATTAAACAGTAATTATTAATGTTGGCCTAGTTATTGGAGTAAAAATTTATTGTCACGAGTTTAAAATTAAATTGAATATTAAAATTCTAAGATGAGTAATGAAAATTAAAGTCAAGATAAATTTTGAAATTATAAAAGTTAAAATTTAAGATTAAAATTGCAATGAAAATTATTAAAGTCAAGATAGATATTGAAATTATAAAAGTTAAAATGAAGATTTAAGATTAAAATTTAAATAAAACTCAGAAAGCGAAGAAATTTAGAAATAGAGATTTAGAACGTAATTTATTAGGGCATTGAGAACCCTTAAGTAAATCACGTTTTTCTTCTTGGAGGGGTTGTGACGTCTCTCGCGTCTTTTCTGATTAACATGACTCCTATGTTCTTTGACGCCACGATTAATGGCAAAACTTTTCAACCAATACCAAGAAGATAAACGATCATAATATGTAAATGAGATATACTATAAAAGGATATCGTGGCAAGCTTAGATATAGCGTAGCGGCTCAGAAAATAGTATTGTGGAATTATTCTGATCGATAGAGTGACAAAGCTTAGTGTGAAATCTTGAGGATCAAGAATTAGCTGCCTTGCGGATCAAGAATCTTCATATATAAAGTTTATAGATAATATTCTCTAGGTCAAGGAACCAGAACTGAAAAAGGTAATATTGGATATAAGTAATTAGATAAACAGGATTTTTAGGAAAATTGAGATAGAGGATCTAGTTGCGTGATCTGACTTAAATACGTGATTTAATTTGGGCTTGACTCTCACTCTAATTAAATTTGTCAAATTAGAATTTAAGTAATATAAGTTACTCTTAATAAAAGTTGTATTAAGAATTATGTCTCATCATTTTGATAATCCCACACCTCTAGCTTACGCGGAACCGGCAAGACATGGTCATCACAGGATGGCTATGTCTCAATATATAATATATATATATATATATATATATATATATATATATATATATATATATATATATATACAATATATATATATATATATATATATACAATAATATATATATATATATATATATATATAAATAACACAGAAAAACAACTAACTCCTTCATCACGAAATCTGTGGTGCTACTAGATCTACGAAATTGAAATTTGGTAAGGAATCTTTCTTTTGTTGAGTGGAGATTCTCTAAAAACGGGTTTTGCGAAAATAAAAAATTGAGAGAATTTGCGGGGTGTTATAGACAAAATTTCCCGTTTTTGAGCTATTAGACCAAGAAAATTGAAATTTGGCCAAAATGTTTTGGTTCAGTAGTAATTTTCAAAATCAGTTTTTACGAAAACCAACTCCCGAGGAGGACGGTGGGATTATTATAGATAAAAGTTTCCAATTTGATCTATTACAGACTTGAATTTTGAACTGAAGTAAGATCTGCTAAAAACGAGTTTGGGTTAAGGACCAAAAATTAGGAGGAGTTAGAGAAACTTTTCAGCTTTTAAACTGTTAGATTTTTACAGATTTAAAATTTAGAAATAGTTTCTTTTTGGGGAGTTTTCAATAAGCGGTTTTCTTGGAAAGGCCTCAAGAAGGGGGGTAACATTGATTTCCCTTTAAATTGATGTCGTTTTTGTTTGCGTAAAAAGTCCCGGACCGAGATATAGGCTGGACTTCGACACGGTAGATGGCGACACCATCTACATCCGACCCCACTTAGGCATGGCTGGTGGGAGGAAATACCTCAGCACCCTGCACCCGTGGTTTCTGCTTCGACCGTCCGCAAGACAGACCCACTGATTTAACGAGCACGTACTGTTACTCGGGGGTTTAGTGGCATCGGTAACCAGGCCCTACCATATGGATTACAAAGCTCTAACCACTAGGCTACCTACACCCCGAGTTATTTGATCTACTTACTAAAACCCTTTTTTGTAAAAAACTTTTAAAGATATACCCCCATCATTATTAAAAAAAATGGCGAAAGGGCCCAGCTATGTTGAAGAAGAAGCTACTTTTTTATTTAGTTTTCTTTTATATTATAATTAAATAACTTTACATGGATAACACATATGGATAACTTTATATGGATAACACAAATTTTAAAACAAATTTTGTGTCTGTATTTAGTAGCACATCTTATAAAAGAAAAGTTACGCTTATTTATTCTATTATTCACATTATTATTATTACTACAACATTGTTAGTACTTTAATGAAGGAACATCCTCAGATTTCTGGTATTATTAACCTTACGTTAAAAAGACGATTGAATTAGAAAGAAAATATATATAAGAAACGGAATACTAGAGATTATACAATTATCATATCATATCTTTTGTTTTTCAAAGTCCCCATATAAATTTTTTTGTTGAAGAAAGTCGACGATTCTTTTAAGTCAAAACTGCATACTCTTTATATAGAGGCTTAGAAATCCCAAAGAACAATAAGAACATGAGACATCTTTTTCTCTAGAGATGGCAGAAGGAAATGTTCAGAAATTAAATTACCGTTTGTTATGTGAAGAACACTCACTTAATCCAGGGATTTCTGTCATGTTTATTTTCTTCATTATCTTTCCGTAATTCTAGCATTATGCAACATATATAACAGAAGATAAGACCAGAATATTATTTTACGCTGATGCACTTTTTCAAAATCAAATAAAAATTCTTTCCGAGGAATCGCATTTATTTGTTTAGCAAATTATGCATGTTTGAAGCCAAATAAATAAAAAAATCTGCTAAATACATTTTGCAAAAATTTTCATCACAAGCCGAAATCAGTACTTCGTTCGAAAAAAACATTCAAGCATTTATTCTGCATCTAAACAACATTAACAACGACAGCAAAAAGAATATATTTAAACCTTACCTTACAAAACCATGATGCTGTTAAGAGTAAATATTAGTAATCAACTTTTTATTTTAGGTATTGTAGATGTAAAATAACTAAGAAATCATAAGAATATAATAAAATGTTATAAAAAATGTAATATATTCACTTAGCATTATATGTCATTATCAGGCACTTGTTTCCTTTTTTCGAATATTTTTGTCATTGCACACAAATATAATTATCACATGCTTACCAAATATCACACAGCATGTGAGAAAATGCAGTAATATATTATTAAAAGACACAATACACTGAGAAAATACTACAGTATTATTTCAGGCTACGAATGTTTTATCATTGGTATCAATTGATTTGACACTTTTTTTAAACGTTTCCGTTTACGTAATTGATTCTGCATTTGTCTTTCTTTAACATTCTATATAAAAAAATGCATATAAGGCTATAATTATTTGCGACATTACCTTTTAGCACAAATCATGACAAAAAGTGCATGCGCACTTTACTATCTAATGTTTATTAAATTGGTTATTAAAGCTTATTAATTGGATATAAACAGTATAATTCACTTGTAATTATTGAAAATAGAAACTGTAATACTGTCAGTAATATTTAATGGGTTCATTCTGGCCTTAAAGACGGCTGATACTGAAAACATGTCTAGATGATTTTAAACATTACTAATCTTTGATAAATGTTTTCTGAATGTACAGGAATCCAGGTTCAGAATTTTTACAAATGAGGCTTTACTGGTTTACCAACAGAATTTAATCCGGACTGTTAATGGGAAATTGCAAGACACTCAAAAGTAGTATATAGTGTTTTGAGAAGTGGGATTTTACTAAGAAAATATTTAAAATACTTAAAGGTTAAAACATTCAACTGTTAACTTTTATTAAAATCTTACTTTTTATTTTTAATGGTTCCCAATCTCTACTGTTTAAAGTTGTCTAGATTGTTATAAGTTATTGTTTTCATATTAAGAGGAATTTAACTAATCATATCTGATTGCGTTGTATATAAGTTTTAAACAATCGGTTATAAATAAGAAAAATATATTTGAATACCATGGGAATTGGATTTAAAGAAATATCAAATTTATCATCTAAAATGTATGCATATAAATAACGTATTTCTTCGGTTTATCAAGATTATAAAAGAACTTGAAAAATTCTTATCGTAAGTCATTTATTATTATTATTATTATTTACAATGTATGTGTAAATTCTTTAAAACCTCACTATATATTACTTTTAAATCTTAACTTAAATTCCTCATCAGAAGGATACTATAGTCGAAAATGTCTTGCGTATAATATATGATGCGAAATTTAATATATATATATTTTAAAATTATTTGATGAATTAATTCAGAATGTTATTAGGGATATTTGAAAGTAACGCTGATGTGAGTTACAAGCCTGACATTTATTTTTATCAATTACAAATAGTTTTTATTGTGTTAAAAACAAGAAACCCCATTTGTATTAACTTAAGTTACATTGCTAAGATACGTAACTTTTCTTAAGGAATGTGATTGAAACTTTGAACCCTAAAGAATGAAAACAAATTTTGACGATATTTTGCCAAGCTAAATATACATGGCATTGTGAAAAAAGAGCAATAAACACTTGTTTCCTCTCTTATTTTCTCCCTTTTGCCTCTTCATAATTGAACATTTTTTATTTCGATTGAAACAAATTCTACTTTATGTTAAAAATAGAGAAAAAAAATGCAAATTTTTAGTCTTAAAAGAAATATTCTTTTCGTTGCTAAATATAAAATTTGGAAGCTCTGATTTACATGTTTGCTAATCTTCAGGGTTCTAAAATGATATGAAGTCATTCAAAAGCGCATATGTATTTAACGTTTTATCTTTCTCACCATAATTTATACATTTTTAACATTCTGCTGTCTTGAAAAAATTATCTACTTCTGAATTGAAATAAATAGGTCCATGCATAGCCTGCTTAAACTTACCTCAGAATGAAAGAAAAAATCTTTAGAATTACAAAGAAAAGATAGGATGTATGCATTAAAAAGATATTTTTTCCCTCCAAAAAAATTGTAATAAAGCACGATCAGCAGATACTTTTCATCTAGGAACAGTATTCAGATTCTATTTTTTTTTTTCAAAAAAAGAATGAAAAAAAACTATTATTTTTCTTTGTCTGAAGAGAAAGATTAAGCTCCAAGCGCACGAAACAATCATTTTGTTTCAAAGATTATTTATTCTCCAGTTCTGTTATAGTAAGACGGTAATTAGAATTTGACGTTTGATGCATTTATGAGAAAATTGAATATTTTTTTTCCCTTTTCTATAGAAAAGTATTTTAATCTTTTGTCAAAAAGGCTTAAGTGAAATAGCGTCTACTTAAAGCTGATTTGTTTAGTTGATTTACCATTCATTCAAAAAGAAAACTGTTGACTCTTTCAATTTCTTTAACAGTAAGTCTTGTATTTGAGCAATATAATTACGTTGATCATTTTCTTTTCCTCACTTACGTGTTTTAACGAATTTTTGTTATATTATATTTGTTATTTTATTACGAATTATTTTATCCTGTATTTAAAGGTTAATATTAGAGGAGCAAATACCTTACAGTCGAAATAAATAAATTTAAATTATTCTATTGAAAGCTTAGGATAAAGTACTAGTAGGATTCAAAGTTTCCAGATTGAGCCTATAACGTGGAAAAGTTTGCAGTAGATTGGTTTACAATAATATTTTTCAGTTACTGCTTTCTTCTCCTTTTCTAAGAAAAAGGTTTGTTCCAAATCACGTGGTGGCCGTGGTATAGGTATCGGATCGTGGCTTGCCTTGTCACGAGTTCGAGCCCAGTACCACTAAAGACCACCGTGTAGGGCAGCGATGCACGCTAAATCTGTCGAGAACTGAAACGTCCTCCCGTTGGTGGTGTGGTGTGGTAGTTAGGAGAGAGGGTGTGCCAGCTCAGGTGTCGTCCACGTCACTTAACCATGGTTCAATTGACTGATTGATTGAATATTAACGTCGCACTGTTCAGCTGCACGAGGGCTTTTGGCGACGGACCACGTAATTTTGAACCATGGTCAAGTGACGTGACGACACCTGAGTGGCACCTCCCTCCAACTCCACACCATCCACGGGAGGACATTCAGCTTCGACAGTTACGCACGCTGCCACGGGGGTCTTTTGGTACTGGGCTCGACTCGTGACAAACGCCGGTCCGATCTAACACCGGCTACCGCGGCCACAACCATGGTTCAAAATTACGTGGTCCGTCGTCAAAAGCCCTCGTGTAGCTGAACAGTGTGACGTTAATATTCAATCAATCAATCCAAATCACGTGGTCAGAGGTTCGCCGCTGCGTCTTTTTTGTAGGCGGATATATTAAGTCGTCGTTGATTGAAAGAATTTGCGTTTGTTGAGTTGATAATGGAAAATTAATTTTTGTGTTCGGATGGGAAAAAGTAATACGGAGACTTACGAAACTTTGAAGCAGGTATAAGGTTGCGATACATAATTACGAATGCAAGCTTTTGAGTTGCATTGACGTTTCAGAGAAAGTAGGAAAGTGTTGAAGACGGCTTATGTTTGCAGACATCCTGCACTGCTGAAAACATTGAAAAGGTTTCGGCGACGCGACCTAAGAACAGTTTTCAAACAATAGTAAAATCAGTTGGGATATCCTTGGCCACACGTCAATAGATACTGACAAAGGATCTTAACATGGATAGGGTGTGGCAACATATCGTTCCCCGCATGTTGAACGAAAACCAATATGCAGATGAAGTTAAAAGTCCATTGCAGGTTGAATTAATGGCCATGGCTAAAAACGGAGACCAGAAATGTTTCGATTACCTTTACAAGCCATGGCAAAAGTGTGTTGTTACTCAAGACTTTTATTTCGAAGTAGGATGCGTTTCATAAGTTTAATTGGTAATATTTTTTAAGTGATATATTCAGTTTGAGAACTTTTGAATCCTACTACGTATATTTGAACACTTATTTGATGCAAATAAAACTACATAGAGATTTAAAATGGACTCAGAACCTAAATTGAAAAAATTAAAGTAATACGCTTTGATAACCATATCTCTCTCAAAACTTTTGTACACATTATACATATTGTTTGATACATGTTAATAAGTTAACAAAGCTAAGGCAAAAACAAATGAATAATAGAAATATGATAATGTTTAAAATAAATTCAACATGTATGATTTGCTTCAAATTACTATAATTTATGTATGCTCACATTCAGATTCTAATGTTTAAAATATAGTTGTGACTGTTGCAGTGTATGACTAAGCACACAGGCATAAACGATGATAAAAATTATACAATACCAAAGGCGTGAATCACTGGCTTGGCAATGTCCTGGGCCTTGGCAGTGTATAATGTGTCTATGTTACAGTCAATGTCAATTCTGAAAAGCGCAGCCAATAAAGTGCTTAGGATCCAGTTGCGTGTCCGGGCAGTGCTTGCATTCCACATATATTTTTTGATCCATCAGGCAGGATCTTCATGACTTTGGATTGTTTTGTCCTTAATCTGGTTATGGTCGTCTCGTTATCTTAAGGTCGTAGTTTAATTCTGACAGTGTGAAATTTTCCAGGGTGTTTTCACCGAGATTCTCTTTTGCAACTACGTTGGCATGAAAACCGTAGTAAAAAAAAGAGAAGGCTCGATTGTTCTGGTATTTTTGTCAAACGAGTTGGTCAGCTCGTTCCCTTGATATTAACGTGTCTCCAGTCTTTTGAACTGAAGGGTCAAAATATAGTTTAAAAAAAGTTTTATTTCTATTTTCGTTATTTCTATTTGGGTTGGAATTTATTCGAAATCCTTTAAAAACTAAAATAAAGCCAATATTAGAAACCGATTATAGTTAAACAGGTTTTATTTCCAATATTTGCTTCCTTTTATTTTTTATTTTAAAACTGTTTTAAATACATTTTTTTTTCTAATACTTGTTTTCTTATAGTTTTTAAAGGATTTAGAAAAAATTTTATTGCTAACGCAAACTGTACACAAATGAAATGTTACAGAATACTCTCATCCATTTTATGAAAGTAGCCAACTGAGGTATCCGATCAAGGGTAAATGAAGTAATTGACGCTTTGTGGACATCCCACTCTGCTGTAAATGGCTTCGAATGGTATGAACAAGCATCGAATGAGGCGTAACAGACTGAATCTGTTGTGCTATGGTTCGTGTTGTGGCTGCTCGATCTATCACTGCCCTGTACACAATCTCGGGTCATCATCACGGACAGTGGTGCAACGAAGTGGGTGCAATTGTCCCCGTCGTTTCTTCCTGCATCCAGTGAAGACAGATCCTCACCAGAGTTGCTTGGTTACGTCCAACACGATGACTATTGACCTTTAGGCTACTATTCTTCCTCGTTAGAATTCAGAAAATCGGTCAAAAGGCACTCAATGTCTTTCACAAGGCATAGGTAAACAGCTTACGCAAAAAAGAAGAAAAAAAAATTGTCTTACTTCAAATCGCCACTCTGTTCGCCTGCAACGTATGATGTAAATTTTACATGGTTTGCACTATTTCTGCAGGGTTCTGCATTTTGTGTGCCAGTGGTGTAGTTTGAGTAATGTCAAACACACACAGATTGAAAAAAAATATCCCTCTTATTTTTACGTAATATTTTCCTTCCTTCTTTAAATATTTTTTTTAAAAAAAATTATTCACTTCTTGGATACAGCTTTTAAGTAATATTTATTTTAAAAAAAACTATGAAAACTATGTGAAAATAGAATTTAAATGAAAATAACTGTTCTGTAGTAATAACTAATTACTACAGAAGAATAAGAGTTAGTCACTTTACAGAGGATAAAATGTTGCAAAAGAATTCCTTATTCTTTGCCTACCCAGGTCCACTCGTCCTCTCAACCTGTCGCATATCGTACACATCTGGTCGATGATTTAAGAACGGCAGGTGTTTCAAATAGCCCTCTCTGCTACACTTGAACAACTTTAGCAATGTTCGGAGGTAGCATGAATTGTCATATCGCAACAAGACAGTTAAGTTCTCCTTTAAATAGTGTCTTGATGGGTAGTAGTTACTGCCAGACACGGCGGAAACACTCGACTCCATCTCCGTTTTCAGCTGGCAAGTATGTACTTTCATTCATTTCACTTTTGTTATACATGTTATTTCTCGTTTAAAAACTCGCTTTTATATATCTCTTCTTAGTGATAGAGGAGAGTAGGGTATTATGGGATACCATTTACTTTTCTAAAAATAACTGCACTGTTTTTTTTTATAAAAAAAATCTACCAAATCATCGTGGATATATATTATAAACGATTGTTAGGAATTATCACGTGTCAAAAAATAATATTTTGTTGTTATAAAAATTACTTTTAAGGAAATAATAAATGGAGCGAATTATGGAATAATCGGGTAATTTGGAATAGGTGTTTTGGAAAACTTGGAAAACTAATTATGATTTCATAAAAGCGTATTTATTTTCAACTATAAAAGCCATATTTATAAGAATACATGAAAGTTAATCCTGTTTTAAATTTATTAACAAAATTATCAGTTCATTACAGCCAAGGTGAGCTCACCGAAAACAGCTGAAGTATTAAATACTAATTTTAATCGTTGATCTTCGACAATACCACCTGCTCATCTACATTTTGAAGGACCAATAATGTATATTGATGCATTGTTTATAAAATAATGCACAAACTTGTGAGAAATATCATTATTTAACTTTTCAAGCAGTAAGAAAAGCAAATAATATATATTTTTTCCAGAAACGAGAAATGTTTCTAAAATGAATAACACGGTAAAAAATTAGTTTTTAAGTATGGGTTCTCTTTCCAACTTCACACTTTGTGTAACATAATTTTTTTATACCTTAAATTTTAAGAGAAAAAGGGTACTTTGAGTCTGATTGAATTTATTCAAGAATTAGCTTAAATAATTTAATTTTACGAAGTGATAGCTTTATTTTCTGAATTCAATATTCAACTGCTTCACGTTGTAAACAATTGAAATTATGAGCAAAATATAATTCTTTTAAATAATTAGTTGTGATAAATTAATGTTTAGTAACTATAGTTAAATTATCGTACTGTCGTCCAAAACAATTGTGTATATAAAATTTCAGCTCAATTGAGCACTTTGAAATGTGAGAAAAAAGCTTTTAAAATTTTGATCTAGGCATTGTTACACTGTGAGTAGAAGAAAACCATTAAAATAAAATATAGAGTGGCCTTTACTTCTAAAGTGTAATTATTTATGATTAAACCAGTTCGAAGAAACTTGGTTACGAGTAATTGAGATGCTTCGAAAAACTATATATGTTGAAAACTAAGAATCTATACCTATAATTAAAAAATTATTCCAACAAGCTTTTGCTCTAGAAATATTTAAGCTTACAAATCGATAAAATGAACATAAAATAAATAAGTTTACTAAACATGTTCAACAAGTACATATATTTATGATATTTAAGTATACTTCTAGAAAAGAACCTAAAAGTCTCTGAATTTTGTTTATCCTACATTAACTTCTGTCTTGCTTAATCTTTGTACAGATTTGTAGCCTTTTGAAATCATGATCTACATAATTAAAGCAATTTCAAAAATAATGAATGTTAAAAGTATGTACTATTATAAAAGAAGAAAGGTCAGTTTGTAGTCAAAATATTGCATACCATATGATTTCAAATGCTACGTTTCAAAGTATTTTATTTATAAGTTTGCAACGCCCACTATCGTATTGAAAGGGAGCGTTGTTAAGAGTTTGAGTGTGACATATAATTTTTTAGTTCTGCTTTGGTATGAAAACTATGGTGTAAATTGCATTTTTTAATCTTTTAGGTAGAAAGTTTACTTTTAAACTCCCAATGAAATACTTTATACCAGAGGTCTTAAAACTTTTTAGTTCATGGAACCCTGAGAACTATAAGGTGTTTTAGGAAACCACATCCTCCCACACACAAACTGGAATATATTTTAAAATAATATTTAAAGTTGATCAACATGTTAAAAATAAATATTTTATTTAAAGAATATTTTTTTAAAAAATTGTGTTTGTTATCGAAAATTTCAATATAGATTTTAACTTAATTTACTTGTGTAATACAGCTTACTACCTAATTAATTTACATTGCAATAATTAATAGTACAATTAATTAATTAACTTGCATACAAACGTAAATAATATTGAGTTGTGATCTAAGTGTCTCCTGTTGATGCCTGTTACTGGGATGTGAGCTTGCACTTTCTTTTACAAACTTTTCTAAATCTTTTGAAATTATCTGCAGTCTCATTTCTTATTCTGAATTTAATTGTTTTTTTTTTTTTAAATTTGGTTTTAGTTATGGTAGTTGAGAAACATGTTTTACTTAAATTTAATGTTCTGATTGATATTTAAATGTTTATAGCTGTGAGAGAGAAATCCTGTGTATTTTGCAAGAATTATCAACCTAAAATTTAGCTGTTCTTGCTTAAATTTAGATTTTAATGTCCAATATATTGATATATCGATATGAGTTACCCTCTCTTTCATTAATTGTATTTTTACCTGCAAATTAAAAGGGTGTATTTTTCATTAGAAAACTATTTAATTTTGCAAAACATTGTGCTGACGAGCATAAAATTATTTTGTGAAACCCAGGCTTGCAAACAATTAAGTATTCGCAATATAGTAGGTAGTACATATGAAAAAAATACATTTTTTAATATTGTTCTATTATATTATGAAAGAAAGAGTATTAAAAACAGATTATGCATCAATAGAAGTTTCGATTTTAATGACTGGGGTGAGCTTTAGATACTTTTAAATACAAACCACGTGAATCCATTTTGCATGCATATTTATAATTTTCGCTTCGATTTTTTATTGTGACTAGTGGAGCCCCTGGATATACATTATGGAACCCAAAGGTTTTGTGGAACACAGGTTGAAAACCACTGCTTTACATAATCAAATAATATTACTAAAATATATATATTTTTTAAAAAAAGATGTTTTTGAAATGTGTTATTTAAAATCAAACTAACTATATCATCTCTCCATTTTAATTTACCTCGTCATACATTTAAATTAAATTCATATATTTTAAAGAAATTTATCTAAAACTTGTTAAAGTTATGTGCTTGAACATTTTAAAATTTATTTTGAACGCCTTTATGTCATTTAAGAATTTTCAAATGTAATCGTCCTTACCATTGGAAACAGAAACGCCACTGGATAATAATCATTAATAATGAAAATATATTCTATTATTCTCCATATTTGAACTTAATGTTCTATTTAGACACAGAGTTGCAGAGTGGTCATGGTTGTGATGTCGTAGCTGGCACTGTTTCTGTCGAAATGTGAGTTAAAATTCTGATGCCACTCGAGGTAAAGTTCTAACATTTACAGGGTGCAGAAATTCGCAGAGTAGTCAGTCCCCTTTCCATTCGACTGGGGCTCAAAATTATGAGGTCCGTCACCAATAGACCTCATGCATTTTTCTTAAAGTGTCGTCGGTAACCCCGTAAGTAAGGATTGCAATGCCGGTAAATACCGGTTTTTCAGTATTTACCAGAAATGTGTGTTTTAAATTGCCTCCATTATAAGTTCAGGGATCGCCAACATATCAAAATAGTAGACTTTATTGTATTTATGTCTCCGTAACAGGTGAAGTTATTTAGACTGTGAATACAAAGTTGCATCGTACAATGAAGAGAAGTGATAAAATAGGTGAATCAACCAAAGAGGCGAGCCAAAACTATCCTATTATAGTTCAGAGCGATACTGCATAAGCGCATGATTCGTAGTCAGATATTCGTATCTGTAAAAACAAGGTTGTAGTTGTGAAGAAAGTTAGTAATATTTCGATATTTTTTTAACTGGTGATTTAGTTATTAACATTGTATTTGCAAATCATACATTATGTTTCAAAAGGTTTTTCTTTCGATTTATTACATATATACTCATAAGTAATAGCCCATAATAATGAATAAGAATAATTTTAAAGAACGTAAAAAATCAGTTGATAATGCTTCGATTTGGTTTTATAATTTATATGATGAAAACCTCAGACCATAGACTGAATAGCGATATCTACACCTTTTCTGATTTAAATAAATAAGATATACCTTTACTTTTTTATGATTCTTTCATACTGTTACATAATTTATAAGTTAAAAATGATTTTTTGTGATATTTGCACTCCCTAATAAAACTGGCAACTAAAACAAAGAAACACCTGTGTTTTCTTTCCTTTTCTAAAATTTCTAATACCGGTGCTAAAACCAGTATCCCGATATTAAGACCTAATTGAACCGGTATTGAACTTTTAGCTTGATATTGCAATCCATGCCCGTGAGTGATTTTCCGTGGGCAACTGAAAGTTGGTAGCAACTGGCTTACCCCTTCTCTGTATCAGCGCTGCTAGTGTCTTACTTTCTCTGAATTGCTCGTATTTTTAATTCTTATGGTAATATTACTTAGAGGTAGTGTTTTAAAAAGATCATACAGTTTGACTATATGATACTGAAGTCTTTTTATCCGGCACTTTTTTGTGGTGAAGACGGGAATTTTTCTTTGATGAAGGCAGGAATTTACATTCTTAAAATTTGTGTCCTACTGTATGCAATGCTTTCGAATTCAGAATATTGAAATTATGGATAACATAAGCTAAAAATATTTATATTTTGAAAGAATGAATTAAATTTGGATACTTCAGAACAGCCTTCAAATAATTTGGATTACTGTTCAATGGAGCACACACTTCGGCATACGCCTCGAAACCCTCAAACCATTTGAAAAAATATGAACATAAAAATGTTTTTAAGATATATGAAAATTTGTTCATAGTATGCTGAGTTAGAGAGCTTTTGATGTCGGCACACAACTGTAAAACAAAATATGAACTAAAACTTTAAAATTAAAATAAAATTCTTCCATTTTCTCATTCTATTGTTTTATTATATGCAATGAAAAAAACATGCCTTATTTTAAGCATTTTGGTGAAAAAAATGGCCAGTTAAGGGGTTAATCCACCAGGAGAATATTTACAGTGCAACAAATGTTTCTTATAACAAGTAATAAAGAAAATAAAGTCAATTTTTACTTAGGTCAATAAAGAAAATTTTTTTATTTTAGTTACTTTTTATGAAATAGTTACAATTAATGTAAATATGTATATACATATGACATAATCACAATATTAAGTGGCAAAATAGAAAGCGATTTTCCCTTCTATATATGGTTTTGGACTATTATTTTGTTTGTTACTATTTATTCATTTGTTAGTTTAATTAATGAATTAATATTTGAAAAAACTTTAATGATATCTAGTGTCATCCACACAAGTTACAAAAATGTATTTGAACTTGAATGGATGAGCCTAAATTATTTCATATTAACGGTTGAAAATTTTAATAAGTTATATATATCTAGGGTGATTGTGAACTTATCGTAGGTATTGAAAAAGGAAAAGAAAAATATAAATTTATCTTAAAATAGAAGAAATGCTATTATTTTACTGAATATTTCCTAAATATCATGTTTGTCATCGAAAATATTTACATATACAAGGTAAATAACAATCAAAATTTCCATTGCAATCTAAGCATGTCAATCGAAACCATACTGAAAGGATTTCATAGCTTTCGGTTGTGTCTGATATTCTTTTTCTTTCAGTTTTATATGCATAAGAATTGAGAGTTTTTGTCTGGAACAGTAGCCAGACAGTTAACAAACAAAGGAATGAAAGTTTGGGAAACATATTTAATCGAGCATGGAGCTTCGGCTTCAGCTATTGTTCTAAATATCAACGTCTTCGATAAACATGTCAGACGTTTCCGATGATAAGAATAGCTGACTTTAATTCTAGACTTGACTAAAAATTTTTGTTTCACTTAATTTACACTGAAGACATGCAAGTGAAGAGTTTATACGAAGATTAATAAAGCTATATAATATTTTTGTTGTGATTTATATCTAGGTGTTTCTTACGTAGCATCATATTCTTATTCTTTATCAAGTTATTTTATACAACTCAAATTTCCATCAGCGTTACAGATTTTTTTGATAAGATACTCAATTGCTTACTTAACATACTTCTAAATTAAAATAAAAGAATATTATATTAGAAAAATAAACAAGACTATCTTGCATTCCCGCAAGCATTAAAATATATATATAGTATGAATAAGTATTTTTAATGAAAAGTTTTATTTTATTTTAAGATACAAATACACAAAAAATCAAACTTTTAAAATTCAGATTTGTTGGTAAGAATACTACAAATAGTTTCTAAGTGGTGATAATTAAAAATATGGGCACTGATTTAGTTTTCACTTTACTTAATTGATTATCTGTGTGTTCTTCTAAGAGACAATACTTTTAAATTATTGTACTTGTTTTATTCCATCTATTTTTATTAGTTTAGTTTATTCCTTTTTTTCTTTTCAAATTGTAAGTCATGACTTAAAACGTGCTCTAAGCATATTTTAAAGTTATACTTTGAATTATCTTATAAAAATAATCACAAATAGATTTTTAAACATTTCGGTAGTTTGCATAAAGTTTTGAAAGTATTTGAAAATAAATCTTTTGAGATAAACTTAAAATTTATTTCATCCGTATCCGTAAATAAATTAAAATTTCTTATTCTTTAGACCATATTCAAAATATGAATATAGAAGCTACGAAAGCATTATTTTTAATTTTTAATCTTTAATTCAAGCATATATAATTTAAATTCATATAAAAAGATGACGAATAATTTTTAAATACCTAAATGTACTAAAATGCTTTAAAAGTTTATATGATATATGTATATTTTAAAGAATATCTTTATTGAGTTTCAAATAAATCACAAATACAAATAATGAATATTAGCATTAGGAAAAAACTCACTCAGAATTAAGCAGACAATATTTTTCATTTAAAATAGCAAAATAAGAGAAGCATTGTGTGAACTTATTCTAGATTGGGTATAGCTGTTTTAAAAATGTAATGAAAAGATGCAAATTACAATTGTATTATATTAATATTATATATTATACATACAGGGGGGTTATCACACAAAATAATGGAAATATCTGTGAATAAAAGTGCATGTTTTAATGCACTTCTTAAGGTATCCGACAACAATTTGAACCATGATTTTGCAAATGCGTACACACGAATATTTTGTTAATATTTAGGGTCACTTAGATTAGAATACACATATAAAATTGTTTTAAAAATGCTATTACAGTAAAAAAAAAGTTTTTAATGCAATTTTTCGGCAAAAAATGAACATAGAATTACCTATTTTTAAAATATTTCACTTTTATAAAAAATGCTTCTATAATAATAATATTAAGCTTATAAATAGCTAAAACTATTTCAGAGAGCCTGAATTAAGATTTTGGAAAAAAATCATGTTATTTTCCGAGTTACTACCAATTGAAATAATTATCGTTGTTTGTTGTGTTAAATGTTTCCGACTCTAATGCATTAAAATCTGGATAAATCCATTTCTATGCTATATATTTTACAAATACTTGTTCAGGCTCTGTACGAAAGTCTGAGCTATATATTGGCAAAATATTATTATTATATAAGCATTTTTATTGAAGGAGATTAATTTTAAAAATAGAAAAATCTATGTTCATTTTTTGCCAAAATTTGCATTAAATAAGTTTTTTATTATAATGATATATTCTTAAAGCAATTTTATACGTGTATTATAATCTAAGTTAAACTAAATGTTAACAAAATATTCGTTTGTCCTATTTTGCAAAGTCACGCTTACACAAACGTAGTTGGATACCTAAGAACATTGATACTCAACCTGCGACCAGCGGAAGCTTGCGAACCACAGTGCCTTTTTTAATTGGCCCGGCAAGTGCCCATTGCACTAAAGAATTCACTTATTTAAGAACAATATATTAAAAAATTTGTGTCAAGAAATGAAATATATCAATTTTGCTTTTTGTTGTCGATGTCGTACGAGTGCGAAATGATTTTCTGTTTCTATTTGTAAAGGTTATGGTTATTGGTAACAGGCAATAGTGGAGTAGTGACAGTTTTTATGGGTGGAACTAATTTTTTACTATCTTTCATACCTTGCAAGTGAAAAATATCCGAAGAAAATATATCGTTTCAAGATGATTGGGAGGTTGACTATTTTGTAGTGAAAAACAAACATGGATCAATAATTGTTTGATTTGTCACGAAAGTGCTGTATTTGAAAAAATACCAATAAACGGTAATCATTCAATGGCACATTTCCTCGAAGATCTCTTTCGAGAGGTGATAAATAGGCTTTCTTGAATAATCTTTGAAACAGCAACAAAGTGTTTTGCCAGAGGTAATATCAAAGCGGTAACAAAGAATCCTATGAAGTTTGTTATATTATTGATAATCACATGAAACATTTTACTGATGCAGTAATTGTGAAGGAGTGTTTCTTAAATGCTTTTAATTTAGTGCTAGTGACAAATATATATATATATATATATATATATATATATATATATATATATATATATATATATATGTTACATATATATATAAAGTGCACACAAATTTTTCAAAGTCCGGATCGAAAGTTCACCAATCTTGTATCATGATCCTTTTGATTTGTCGATTTTCGGGAACAAAACACAGTAACGGTAACAAAGATATCTTATGAAGTTTGCTTAATTATTGTTAATCATATGAAACCGTTTACTGATGCAGAAATTGTGAAGGAATGTTTCTTAAATGCTTTTAATTCAGTGTTTTTGACAAAAATAAAAAAAATATATAAAAAATTATAATTAAAAAATGCAAAACAGGAGGTTAAATATTTCGATCAATTTTACACATTTTAACGCCCCACCCTTTATTCTCATGATGCGGTCCAAGTGAAATTGCTAACATATGTATGCAGCCCACCGTGAAGCTGCTGCCTTATGTATGCGACCCAGCAGTAAAAAAAAGTTGAGTACCCTTGCCTTAAGCATTAAATAAGAATAATAGTTACCAAACTCTTTTCCTAAATAGAAATGTATATATTCTGGTAGTATGGGGTAATTTCATCGATGTTCTGTAAGCCTAGGAATTTTTTCAAAAGCGTAAAACGTCAGGCCTCTCAGATTTTCAAAGATGCCAGATTGTAAGAATTCATCTAGCTGGAACAAGTATAACCGAAATATCGCAAAATTTAGAAGTTCTCGTAATATGGTGTCTGAAGTCATAACTACATACACACAGCGTGGCAAGACAAGCTTGGAAAAGCAAAATAGTAAGCAGAAAGAGAAGCTCAATGAATGAGACCGATGGGTAGTGAAGAGGATTGTAAAGTCTAAAAAGTGAACAACTGTAGCAAAAACGACCATAGAACTCAATCAGCATCTAGAATCTCCAGTGTCAATGATTACTGTTAGAAGATAATTTCATAAACAGAACATTTATGGTAGAACAGCAATTCCCAAGCCACTGGTCACAGATGCAAATGTCAAACGTCGTCCATAGAGGAGTCACAGGCACAAAACCTGGTCGAATTTAAATCGAATAAAGTAATGTGATCTGATGAGTCATCATCACCCTTTTCACCACAATTCGACAGGTGCACGTTTGGAGGACACCTGCAAAAGAATATGATGGTGATTGTTTTCTTCCATCTGTCAAGCATGTAGTTGGATCTTTATGATATGGGTAACCATGTCGTATTTTTCTGCTGGGGCAATTGTAAGCCTGAAAGGAAAAGTTCACTGGGGAGAAGTGCAGAAAAATTTTAGTGGACTAGGTCTATCCTATGATGCGTTGTTTCCTCCAGGAGATGGAATTTTCAGGATGATAATGGTCCAATCCATGCAGCATGGATTAGCTCACTATGAACACGAGAATAAAATAAAAATCTGCCATGACCCACTCTAATCACCCGATATTACTATAATGTAACCATTATGATACATTTTAGAGTGTTCAATATGGAATCGATATGCTCCTCTGGCATCTCTCCCAGATCTTTCACAATATCTTCATAAATAATAGTACAATATTTCTCTAAACTCTGTTCAGCACTTGTATGAAGGAATTCTTAGATGAATGCAAGCTGCATTACATGTCAAAGGTAGTCCTACACCATACTAATAAAAGATTCTTAAGTAATCAAAAGTGTATCCATTATTTTGAGCACCACCTCTGTGTATCATCATAAACATAAAATAATTTAAATAACTGTGTTTTATTGAGTGTGATCTCTAGTGTGACTTCGAAGCATATTGTTAATACAAAATCAAATCAATAGTGTGATGATGAATCACATTATTGGAGCAAATGAAGAATTTATAGTGGATTTTTAAACGTGTTTTTAAACTAATCTCTTAGAACATTATATAGGATTGTTCGATTTATTTGAAAATCTCGCCTTGATAATGAAGCCTGATATGTATTGATTAAGGCTGCTTTGGTCATATGTACGAAAATGTAAACTTAACGCGGATCATATTTTCGGACAGAAAAAAAATGCCTCAATTTTATAAAATGTGGTGACATTGCAACTTATGTATTTTTTATAATATGGTGTTTTTAAATTTTCAAAATATTTCATAAATAATTAGTTTTTTTCTTTTAACATGTTAAGTGATAGTTCATTTACCATTACGGTACAGGAGAGAAATGCGAAAAACACATTTTATAAAAGAAAAAAATGTGTCACACAACTCGGACAAAAACAAGTAGTATGATAAAATAAATGATTCTCTATAAGACAGCGAAGCTAGAATATAAAAATAATATTTGAGTACTTTTCTATCTGAACTAATATTACGAATTTGGGTCCTATTCTTTAATAGTTGACGAAGACAACCTTAAGTTGTCTGTTTAAGCTGAATCGTTGCTATTGAATCGTAGAGTTTGCTATTATAAGGATAGGCTTTACTATTTTAGGTATAAGGAAAGTCTTTAATTATTTGCCTTTCACACACAAACTGATGAATAAGATTTAAGCACATGAATTTTCGTATGTCTGCCGCATAGTATTATACAAGGTTTGGAACCGGCTTGGCTGTGATTCAAAGCTTGAAGTAAAATTAAGTGTATCTTTATTATTATTGGTTAGGGTTCGAAGCTCCTTATCGTTGGGGTTTGCTCTTAGTGAATTCTTTCCATTAAGATATTAGTATATTAAAATTTAGATGGAAACGTTATTAAGTTCTACAATATTTCTAGATAATTTATCATCAGCTACTGATACTTACTCCGGTTAGTTTCAAAAATGTCTCTGCAATTTTTAAAATAATTATTAATCTACAATGATAATATGTTTGCAATTAAAAAATTGCTGAAATAACATAAATTCATTTGCGAATTTTTCTTAATCTACACACAGTTTGTTAAAGAAATTTATATATTTTTGAAAGAATTAAAAAGAGTTGAGAGATAAAAAACCTTACATCTCGAATATTAAGAAAATAAAATTCAATCTACCTACTCCTAAAATTTGTGTTTTGTCTTCACTTTATTTTCAAAATAAGCATTATTCTTTAGAAATGCACCTCATACCACAGGCGTGAATACAAAGAACTGAGAGATGTTTAGTAAACTGATGCTTTCGTTTCTAAACAGCCTCACAGCATCATTTTTTCTCAATTTTTCCTCGCCTGCAATATTAAAATTTAGGTTGTCTAAAGGTTCATACAAAACGCTCCAGGGAATTTCTATGGTGGAAGCAATTTCTGAAGCTTAAGCAAGCTTCTGTCTAGTGCGAAACGGCGATTTAGATGCGAAAGCTAGGGTTAGGAAATGATTACTCTTGGCTTTTGGGTTTAATAAAAACTCGGAAAGTTTCCGTAAGGATAGGCAATTTTTGAAAGGAATATATCGCTCGTTGTTTAAGGAGCTTTGCTGAGAATTCTTCAAGAATGGAAAGAACAGTTTTCAGAATATTCTTTCGCGTTCATATTTATAGAAAGGGGAAAGAAATAATGGAGGAAATCATGTGACGTTCTAGAAATTGGAAAATTTAATTTTTTAAAATACTAATAGTATTTGTTTTTGTCTTGTTAGAGGTAGTGATCTGTTCTTTCTGTAAAAGGGGGATGATTCCTTTTTTTAAAGTAAGCCGAATTGTACTAAAATTATGCGCAGAAAAAAATCCTTAAAGTTATATAAATAAAGATAATTATGAAAGTGAGGCAGTCATTGTAGAAAAAATTAAAAATGATTATGAAAAAAATGAGATAAATATATGTCTGTCCAAAAATATATTTAAATACATTTTCCAAAACCTATAATGCTTTTAGTTACGTTTCATTAAAAATCAAGTTATTGGAATGGTGCAGGTAATTATATTTGAAAATTGGATGATAAACCTCAAAGAAAAACAGAATAATAAACTATACGTACATAATACAAACTGATTGTACCCTTTTTACTGCTGATTTGTAAGATACTAAAACATTTTGTTTTTCTTATTCATAAAATTTTTAAATTCTTCTTTAACATTTGTAAGTAAAAATATCAATTTAATTTATGAAATATTCCCTTGCTTTTTATCAAATTTTATGTAAAAGAAATTAAGTGTTTAAAATTTTAATGAAATTTGTATTGTGCTAATTCTTAGAGGTTTGAATAAAAAGATAGAGAGGTACAAAAACTAATAAGCAAAACTTTCATGATTTTTTTATTTTTTTATGCTATTTATTTTCCTCTTTTTTATTTATTTTAAAATGCAAAATTTGATGTGGGTTTTTATATTTTCAAAAAAACCACTTCAATGAAAGGGAAGTTTATCGGAGAAAAAATTTTTTTTAAAAAGGTTAATACAAACTACGAATTTAATTTCCAGAACCATCACCATAATATTAAAGTCATTTTCTTTTGCCAAGGGGTTTTTAGATAAAGTAACACTTTTACATCATAGCCACGAAAATGTAAAATTTTTAAAATCTTATGTATTAACAACTTAAATTTCCCCTTTTTTGGCCCCAGGATGGCTTCAGTCTGAGTCGCATCAGTTTGAGATGCTGTTGGGAGGGGAGGACGTTTTTGGGGGTTGGATTTTTTCTATCTTCTAACTTCCCCCCCTTTTTAGTCTTTAATATGCATTTGTATCGTAAACAAAATTTTTTTTCCCAAGATTTTCCCTTACTTCATAGTCATGAAAAAAACCCTATCAGGGTTTATATGGGGCCCCGGGAATATGTTTAATTGATTTCCAAGCTCAAAGTTTGAAGTAGCAAATTTTGATATTCCATTTCTACTTTTTTTTCTTACAGGGGATACAACAGTCCGGGGGGCCAAAAGTCTTTTTCAAGAACCGTCTTCCATTCCGACTTAGCAACAATTTTTCAATCCTGGGTCTGTCTTCATACGCCGGTCAAGAAATCAAGTTGAAATAATGTTTTTTTGTGTGTACTGACGTTTATTGTTTCACCTCGATATTTATTTCCATCGAAACTTTTAATTTTCCCTTAAAATTTCCCTTTTTAAAAAGGTTAAGGCAGCTCGAATTTTTGGGGAAAAATCAATGTCTTTTTTGAATGAAAAAAATGAAGGGACATTTTACACCCTTGAGCATGATAAAAAAAAAAATATATTTCTAATAATATTCCCGTCAATATAATGATACATAACGTTTATTCGGGTTAGGCATTCAATAACAATAACGTTTACTTAATGTAGTATAAATGATTGCTGTGTTACAAAATTTACTCCTGATTATAAAAAAACCCAAAAACAAAAATGTCGGCATCTTTACAAATAATTTGTAAAAATCTTCAGAAAAAAACTCGCTTTTAAAAACCCTTTTACCATTGAAGAAATTTTGAAACCCAAAAAAACCTTATTTTAAGGCACGTGTTTAAAAAATGAAAATGGTATCCTGATTCATTTAATTTAAACTGGAAAAAAACATTTTCTTTCAAGTATAAATTAAACGATGGGGGTTATATGATTGGTTTTCTTGAAGATACGTTAGTTTTTAAAAATTATCCTTACATTTTTTTTTTCCAAAAACTTCCCTTTTTATTTTGGGGTTTAATTTAACCAATTAAAGTTTAACATTTACATAAATGTGGTCACTTTCCCATGAAGAAATTCTAACGAAAAAGGGGCCCATTAGTAAATGGCTAAAAAGGCGTAAAATAGTTGATTGATGACTGAATCTCTTTAAAATACCCAAATGATGTTTATTTGCTTTTTTCCATTGAAAAGAATTTTTATTTTTTCCCAGAAAAATCATGGTTTTTTTTTTCATTATGAAAAATATATTTTTAAATTTTTTCTTTTTAAAAGGTATTTTCAAACCTTGTTTTTTTTTCCCTTTTTTTTGGGTTTTCCCTTTCCCCCTTTTGTTTTTTTTCCCGCGAATTTAAAAAAATCCCTTTAAAAACCAAACCCCTTTTTTAAAAAGTTTTAAAAATTTTTTAAAAGGGTTTCTTTTTTTTTGCCTATGAAATTTGCATATTTTTTAGTTTTAGATTTTTTTTTTACCTCCCCAAATTATGTTTTAAAAAAAATTATTTTTTTCCACACCCAAAAATTTTTTTCTAGGTCAATATTATTTTTTATCTTAATTTCACCCATTTTTTTTAAATTTTATTACGTTTCAATTCATTCAATTTGGAAATTAATTTGGGATTCCAATAAAAAAATACACAATCAATCATATAATTTCTAGGGAAAGTCATTAAAATAAAATCCAAAATATAATAAAAAAAAAATTTAACTAATAGTCACCTTGAACAATTTTATTTTTCCGCATCATCTCCCCAAAGTTGATGCCCCAATCCAGTGGTTCTCAAACTTTTCACTACTGGGACCCAATTTTAAAACATAATTTTATCCCCCCCCTAAAAATAAAAATGTATTGAATGCAATAATAATGCACTTTTTGGGATTAAAACCTAAAAATACGATCATAATTATAAAAACCCTCCCAAAATTTAAATAGATAAGTATTTAAAATTTTTTATATGTAAAAACACAAAACAACATATATGTACAACATATGTACAAACCGTACAACACAACAATAAAACCACAAAAAATTTTTCAGGGGAAAGTGTAGCATGTTCAAAAAAAAAATGGTTAAAACGTTTTTTCATTATGCATTATATGTTTCCGAAAACTATGAAATCACATCTTTGGGCCCAAAAAATCCTTCAAAAACGCTCAATATATCATAAAAACCCCTTCACATGGGGAAAAAAAAGGGAACAGAAAAATATTATTTACAAAATTTCAAAAAAAAGAAAAAAAAGGGGGATTTAAAATACCCGGGAAAATTTGAAGGTCAAATATATGATAATCAAAAGTAATATTTTTTGGGTTAAAAAAAACGGGTAATTATATTTTTATTTTTTCTTTTTTGTTTGATTCACTATAAAAAACTTGTTTTTTTTGTTTGTTTTGAAAAATAATTTATTTTTTTTATTATTTTTTCTATACACGGGAAAAAACACAATTCCAGTGAATAATTTAATTAAGAAAAAATATACTTACCTACTTTCAAGGGGCTTTTCAATTTTTTCTTTGATAATTTGAGAAAAAAACCAATTAAACTAAAGAAAATGTTTCCCAAAAATTTTCGTGTCCTCAATAAAAAAAAAATAAAAACACATACACCTTACTCTAACAATACAGAAAAAGTTATTTTCCAGAAAACTGTCATAATTTTTTTCTCGGTTTTTTAGTTTTGTTTGTCATTTGATGGAAACTACAAATAGCATTTTCGAACCTTTTTTTTTCCTTGTGTTTTTTTGACAAGGCGAAATGTTAAATTTTGGTTCATTGGTCTTCTTCATAGAGATCTTTTTGGCAGCATTTTTGGGAAAAATTTCAAATCAACCCCCACTAAAATTTCATGTCTAACGCTTTTTCATATTTACTTTCACTATCTTGATTAATATGCATTATTTCCGGGAGGTTCTTCAATTGCTTGATCAGTTTCAACCCCTTCCTTAAAAAGATATCCTAATTTTCCCATTTTTTTTTTCATTATGCTCATTTACATTTATTTTAAAAACCCTAAAATAAACCGTACAAACACAGCAATCAAAACCACAAAAAAATTTTTCAATGGGGAAAGGGGGTAGAGTTCTAAAAAAAAAAATGGTGTAAGACGTTTTTTATTATGCATTATAAGGGTTTTAGAATACTCATGGGAAAACACATCTTTTGGGCCCAAAAAATTTTAAAACCTCAATATACCCTAAAACCCATTCACATGGGGGAAAAAAAGGGAACAGAAAAAAATTTTTTACAACTTTCAAAAAGAAAAAAAAGACGGGGGAAACATTCCCGAAAGTTTGAAGGTCAAATATTGATAATCAAAAGTAATATTTTAAAGGGGGTTAAAAAAAAAACCAAAAAAAAAACTCATCGTGGGGTTAACAGTAAAGCAAACAAAATTTCCTTTTTATTTGGTTATAGGATCAAAAAATGGCTAATGAGCTTTGTTGGAATCTTTTTTTTTTTTGATGATCACCAGATGATAAAAAAAAAATTATATCAGTGTAAATGTGTAATTTTTATTATGTCAGATAGCATTTTTTTTTTACCATTCCAAAATTTATTTTTTAAACCTTTTTTTTTTCAATATGCTCGCCCCCTTCCCGGGTTACCCCCCCCCAGGGGGGGCACCCCACAGTTTGGGAAAAAAATGCACTAATCCCATCGTTTTAAAGAACCCCAATTCCCCTTTTGCATAAAAAATTTTTTTGGGGTTGCTGTATCATCCCAGTAGGGCTTCATGTTGAACGTCGTCATCATCTGCAAATTGTTTGTCTCCCCAAAATGTTCTTTCTTTTTGACCAAGCAGATGAAAGGGGAAAAGTCCATTTAAATATTTTTGTGTTCCCCGACCAGCTGTTGGTGGACCCAAAGGCCCAACAATTTACTAAAACCCCCCGGTCATGCATTTTATGATGTATGTTACACCCATGAGAGCATCCCACTGCCGTTGCGGGTGCTAAAAATTGTCATTCTTCGATCAGAAGAATAAATTTATGAGCCCGTTGCTCAGTTGATTTTTTCGCAAACAAAACTAGACGGGGCCCCTTTCGATCTTTGCAAAAAAATTTTTCAACCCCAATTTGGGGACACCCCCGCCTTTTTCCCTTGGGTAAAAACCCTTTTTGGCAACATTTTTTAATTATTTTTTTTTTTCCCAAATTTCTTTCACCCCAAAAAAATTTGACCACAGTACAAAAGCTTTTTTTACCTTTCAATCCCAGGACCATCCCCCTTTTTAAAAACCCCATTCTTTTACGCGTGAATTCATTACTAATATGAATTTATACAGCTTCCATCTATCACCATTATTTAGAAATATTTGTTACTACTTTAAATTCTGCATTATGCATTTGGATTTACGTAATGACTTAGTCTCGTATATACACTGAAATACCATAAGTCATGGAAAGGATAAAAACATTCAGAAAAACTGTAAGAAATATGAAATGAGCAATGTGTTATCAAAAACACATTTGTATTCAAATGTTTCATGTAAAAAAATAAGTGATATGGACGAGAGAGAAAAAAAAACAACAGTAATTAACCTCTTGGACCCTCGAAAGGAGAAAAAGCGTTTCCTCTGACCTGCATTTTCTGGGAATATACGCACCATGAATGGATGAATTTCTCTGTAAACCTAACTTTTTTTAAAAATTCATATAAAATCTTTGTGATGCAATCAAATACGCTAAAAAGTAAATTTACTATGATTGATAACATCTGAATATACTTTAAAAAAATTTTTTCGCTATTTTTAAAAAAAAAAATTGCAAATTTTTTAAAGAAAATGTTTTTATTTTAATAAAAAGTATGAGTGATTTTCACTTTTCACCATGATGTTTAAAAAATTAAAATAGACGTATATCATCAAAATACTATCTGGATAATCTCAAACGATAAATTTATTCTCAATAAATTTCTTGAACAGATGCAAATTTTTTTAAAAACTAATATATCGCTTTTTTTTTAAAAAATTAATCCCCCTATTGCTTATACTTTATGTTCTTTAAAATTTCAACTTGGTTGCGATAATAAGAAAAAATAAATGTTTGTTCTTGCTGAATTAAAGACGATTCAGTAATCAGTAAGAACTAGCGATTCTTTATCGTTAAAAATGATTAGTCATGTGTTTTATGATCTATTTTCTAAATGTTTTTGAGTATTCATTTTTTTAAATACAACCCCAAAAATAAAAAATTGAACTATTATTTGAATGTGTGATCCCCTAAAAAACAAATAAGTTTTCCCATCTTTCCAACTCTGTCAAAATAACAGAAATCAAAAGTAATAGATCACGGATCTTTAAATGTCCGATTCTTCAAAAAAATCTAAACATTTGGTGTTTCATTCATAAAACCCGGATCTAAAAAAAAAAGTACTAAACCATATTGAAGTTAAAAGTTTTGGAAAATATTATTAAATTAAAAACGGATTTTTAAACCCGTCTCATCTGTACCTTGAAAAATTAAAAAAAGGTTCAAACTCAGTCCCCCCGGTGATCAGGGGTTCAGAGCAGGAAAAGTAAAACCCCATATATGATACCGGGACCCAGGAGGAAAAACGCTTTACATATTTTAGGGTCCGAAGGTTGAAGATTTGAAAAAATCTTGCGCATTTGACTTTCCCAAATTAAAAAAACTGCTTGGAAATTAAATTTTATATATTGTATCTACAGCCTCAATAGAAAGTCTGGAAAAAAAAATTTCGGCAATAATTTCATCCTAAAAGGAAGCTAAAATCTACTTAATAATCGGATCTGGAACCCACGCAATGCTGCGTCAAATGCCCCGAAAAAATGGCATTTTGCAAATTTTTCGGGGAGAGGGGAAAAAAAGGTTATATTGTAAAAAACCATTTTAGTGCCTTTTTACGAACACCGTCATCAATTGAACACCACTAAGATACGCCAAACATAAGAAGTGAACCTTTTTATGAAAAAACCTTTCGGATAGTTGGTAAGTTCGGCAGAGTTTGAAAATAGCGTGATCTTGTGAAATCTTGGGGCCCGTTTCAGTAAGGCCCTGTGTAACTGGTGCTGGGACCATAATAATTATGACATGGTTTTTTTATTCCCCTGAACAAACTGAATAAATCGGGTTTTTAAAAATTTTTGTTCAACTACCTGCTGACCATTTGCAGTCGTTTATGCAATTTAATATATCAACAACGATGAACTTTCCCTGGTAGTCATTGTGCCAAAATAAAATCCGGGATACGTTTATGAGAAATTCTAAGCAATTCCAATGAATGATATGGTCACCAAGAATAAGAGTCATGAATCCATTCTAGCATATTTGAGACATGATCGAAAGGTTAGTTTGCGCCCAAAACCCACCTCCTGAAACACCTTGCAATCATGGACGGTTGTATTAGTAGCATTGCTGAATATTTTTTAAATTTTTCCACGGGACGCCTGGGGACTTGTTGAGTCAATGCTTCATCTAATTATTGCATTTCTCAAAGAAAGACTTTTGGGAAGTATTCCATGAACCTTTTCTGGTATAGAATAGGGTATCAGGGGTTTGGGTGTGATTCTGGGTATTCATAAATTTTTTTCAGAGTTCTTGAGATATGTTTAATCAAATAATTACATGTTGCAGAATTATTAATAATGAATATATAAGACTGAAAAAGCTTTACTCAGGTCATGAAGTTAATATATGTGATGTACAGGTCTGAATATTGACAAATTATAACTATTTGGAACTAATAGGACGGAAACGCATTCCAGTACATTGAAATACACAGGCAGAGATGATGATATTACGTATTTTCCCTCTTGGTTTATCTAAATTGAATCTGATGGACAATAACTTTTTTTTTGATGCAGGGATCTTCTGGAAGCTATCTTCAAAAAAAGTTCCTTTCATTACAATTCACTACAGAATTTGAAGATATCAATAGCAAGTTGCGCACACAGACATACTTTTATGGATGAGGCTAACATTTTAAAAATCATTTATGTATGAGAGGTATGAGAGGGATTTCCCAATTCCCAACATTGTGTTTGCTACAGTCAATAACAAATTATCAAGTAAATTTTCACGAACATTGCCGTAGGCTTTCGGCTATCATGTACGATTATTGTAAAATCCTTTTATTTCTGAATGCTTAGTGAAAATTCCTTGAAACTTGTACAAATTCTAAATTCAACTTTTTTTAAATACCTTAATAGTTCCTTTGATACAAAAATACATACATATGTTAGTTAAATGTACTAATAGCAATAGTAAAAAGAATTTATCACAATAGAAAAACAACACCTTAGCATTTTATAAATGAAGATAAATGAGTTATATTTTCTTTTCTTTCTGATATAAAACTGTTACAATTTTTAGCTGCTCTATTGAGATTTAATAAAACAAACATAAAAAATTCCATAACTCTAAGAATTTTTCACTTAGAGTTTTCATTTTTGTGAGATTATAGAAAACTATTTGAAGCAAAATTTTGGATAAGAGTATTTATTTGAATTTTTCACTGATTTTTTATCAATTAAATCGTACTGTGTCCCCTCAACCACCCCTTGGTTACTCGAGCATCAGAATCTGATGGGTTTATTAGTGATTTTTAAGTAGTATGGTGAGTAAGTGCAGTTTTTAAATGGC
>BMAV01019906.1:13816-24961 GCA_019973955.1 Trichonephila inaurata madagascariensis
ATAAACAATACTCGTTTTCCTTTTTAGTGAGTTATACCTATATCAAAAGTTAGTTTCTTGTAGTTTTATTTGGTATTAAGTTATAAAAAAGAGAAAAAAAATCTTGCAGCTTCTTTTGACATATGGATAAATTATTTTCATTACAAAGCTTTTTTGAAAAGCACTTCAATATTCGCATCATATTATTAATGTTAGCGAAGCTCTAAATTTAATTTTACGTTGTAGGAACTTAATGGTACTTTAGTATTATTTTAAAAAAAATGCTAGTTATATACGTATTTTTTTAAGAAATCATTGTAACCAGATTCAAACAGGTGAATCAAGCGATTCACAACATAGCACTAAAACACAGAAATAAAAGAAAACAAAAATTAAAAGCTAATCCTGATCTATATATATATCTGCCCACTTACATGTATACTCCTAGGTCGAGAGTAATTTCATATGATCTAATACACTTAACCTTTTACCGTGTTTACTGTTGTCTTTATGTTAGCAGAAGGGGTGGCTCTAGGGTTGGGGAAACTGGACCCATGTCTGAGGACGATAATTTTAGGGGCGGCATTTGAACCGAATTTGAAAAATACGGGTAGAAACAATTATCTTTTGTATATGGTATTACTACCTTAACCCTCCAAGCGGTCTGCACGTAAAATTCCGCCATCCCAGAGATGCTTTTTCTGCCTTCAAGCAAGATTCCCAAAAGCGGCTGAGCCGCATTCTTAAAAATACGGTTCAACCGCTTTTGAGAACCCCACATAAAGGAAAAAATATGTGCGGTGCATTTTTGAAGCATCTGCAGAATGGCAAGACTTTAATCGCAGACCGCTTAGAGGGTTAAAGGCAGTGGAGTAACGTATACCCCCACCAACCCCACACTGCGGGGAGGGAAGACTTCTAGGGGGCTGACGCCATTAACGTAGATTTTCTCAAAATTCGCATTACATTTTTTTAAATATAATTTTTAAGCGATTTTCCAATTGGGGATTCAACGTCATTCAAAATCAAAACTTTAATAAGCTCATTAGAGATCTTTGATCCAGCAAATAAAAAAATTCCATTTTCTTTGAATTACTATAATCCCCGCAGCGAGAGAGTTTCGGATAAAAAATTCTTCACTGTTATTATTATAGTATACTTTACATTAAGTGTAGGGAGAAAATAAAGACATGATTTACTTTTAACCGAATTAGCAGAGTAAATTATTGGCGTCTTTAGTTCCCCCCTACATGTATTTCATTTTCATTTAGCATCGTAAATAACGTACATCTGTTATGCTTTTTTCATGCAAAATAGAATTACTATACTTGGAAAAGTATAGAGAGGATTTTATAAATGATTATTTGGTCTAAATTTAGGAGTATTCAATCAAATAAAGCACAATGAGAAATATTACAAAAAATTGTTTTTATAACAGAGACATGTATATAATTTTATATTCAATACTCTTAAATATAGGGCGTGCTAATTACTATTAAAACATTTTGATCTCACTTCTTCTCTCTTGCGATATTAGAACTGTAACGGTCTCTTACGTCATTACTGGGTAAACCAAAGTAATGGACAAGATCTCGGGGTAATTAAAATATTTTAATGACATAAAATAACACAGTTACAACGGACAGACACTTAGACACAATACAGAGTAAACATTTAGAGGAAATAAGTGAACATTAGGTAAGATACATAATCCAGGATTGGACGGATAACGCTCACTCATTCAGTTCCAAACTCTCTCTGACGGTAATACAGTGTTTCGTTCGGTCACACTACCGCCACCTACATTTCGGTCTTAGAATTAAACCGTGAGTTACAGAACTTCTTTTTAACGGAATTTAATATTCTGGTTCTTATGTTGGTATTTTGTTATAAGACAAGAAGAAACGATAAGGAGTGGATATAAAAAAAACTGAGTTGTCTCAAAAACGAAAAATTCGAAAGGAAAGGAGTATAATATTAGTAGCAAATATGCAATATTGAATAACTTTTTATCATCTTGTGCAAGTGCTAGTAATACTAATGTCAGGGAACTTGATGAACAAATCCTGGAAGTGATTTGTAATAGTAGTTGTGTCTGTCTTAAAACGCGGAATGTATCAGTTTTTTTCTTTTTTTCATTAAATCATTTTTGCATCATACAAAGAACTCTCTCCTTAATAAGAGTCGCAGTATTTATGCTAGAATATAATCGAACTTTAGGTCAAGCTCATCTCGGGATTCCCAAACGAAGAATAAGGAAAGTGATACTTTTTTCCTTTTGTAAGAATTTGAAATCAAAAATTATATTTTACATTGTTCGTATATTTCTTAGTGTATCGTTTTTATTGAAATTACCAGGTTATCTCTCGACTGTTGTTAGATATTCCATTTTAATAAATACTCTCTAATGTTATACGTTATTTACTTCGTGTACTCTCAGACACAGGTTGATTTTATATCCAGTTATAAGTTTAATATTTAAATATTTTTACGTGATGTGTAAAAATACATTATGTTATGTTTTTGCAATCCTTTGTATAAGATCCGGCTTGGGGACCAAGATCTGACCTTGCGGAGGAGCCCAACTATTTTCCGTTATGCCGCTTTTTAAAACATTTTTTTATTTAAAGCAGCGTTCGGCAAATTGCAGTTCTTAATAATTCTGCTTTTATGTAGAAATAAAAATAATGTTTGTTAAAAAGCTATTTTTCACTTTTTTGATTTATAAATATCTCTATAAAAAATTACTTGCGTTTATATGCCCATTTAAATATCTGACTGGCTTTCTCACAGAATTTATTTTTAAATATATATTTGATTAATCTTTTTTGCAATTTCCAGTTATATATTTGTATCTAGCAATGTGAATCTGGTATTTCATTTCATATCTTATTTTCTTATTCTGTACTTCGTTTAAAGTCAGTTTTCGTAAGTGTTGAACATTGAAGGGTTCGAGGCTGTTGTGTACGTTAAATAATGAAATTTGATATGCTTTTTCTTATTTTCTTCTGTCACTTTCCTCCCCATCCCGAGTGGGTTACAAAGGACATTAATTCCACCTACAAGATATCCGGTGTCAGCTAACTTGAAAGTAATAGAGGACATTTATGTAATAAATAAATTTACATAAGTGCATATGATTTTAACTTAAAGGATTACTGAGTTAAAAGAAAACTAGCTAATTTTAATCTCAATGAAATTATTTCTATATACTGTGACGTCTTCGACTGGGGTAAACCACATCCCCTTCCATTCATTTTAAGTTTTATGGCTCCGAACAGGTGTGAGTGACAAGTGCACGTGGCCATGGGGTCATTGTTTATTGTCTGACCTCGGACAAACGCCGACACCCGGTTTAGGAGTTATAATGGTCAGAGAGTCGGCACCCCATTGACAATAGGCGAAGCCTGTATGAAAGAATCCTGTCGCCTCGGCCGGTGTCGAGAGAATGGGATTATAGAACCCAGGTGGTGTGATGGATAAGGGTGTTCAGAAGTTAGATAAGAATTATGGCGCCCTTAGTTTCCAAACGGACCAGGAATGTATTTGTGTTTGCCACACATATAGTACACGAATGTGGCCCGGGGACGAGGGCAGACTTTTGTGGCCTGCCAATGAGAAGAGATGAGGGGCGTGTTGTGGACCCGCCCCTGGTGTTTAAAAGGGTTTTTTTAGGAGAGGGGAGGAAGAGCCCTGGATGGAGAAAACTGGTGAGGAGCCCGGAAAAAGAAAGATATTGGAGAGTTGAGCGAGTGCCTTTCGGGAAAAAAATGGAATTCCCGTGACTTTGACTGCACGGCTTGGCATATAACTGTGACTTTATAACTATAGTAACTATAGTGTAGTATAGTGTGACTATAGTAACCTATGAAGCGAATAAATGATTCTTTTATTTTAAAATTAAGCTGTGACACTCTTTGATTTGTTACCTACTCACGACGTTACAATACCTATGCATAGTTTTTGTTAAGAGTACATGGTTTATAAATTTTTTTAAAAAAAATTCATTTTTGGAATAAATCGAAATAATATTAATTGATGCTTATTTAAGACAGCTTCACTTTTCATAAGACAGCTTCCACTTTCAGAAAGAGACATTCATACCCTTCATTACTGTTCACTCTTCATGCGGTTTATTTGACTTGTTTATTGTAATTTTTTATTTTTTTCTGAATCATCAATTATGAATCATTTTTCTGAATCAACTTATTAAGTTAATATAACACATGCGTTTTTTATAGGCTTTTTCTCTCTTTCTCTTTTTTATCGAAAAAAAGAAATTTTGTAATATTATGTTGCAATTATAAATATATTCTTATAAGTAATTGTGTTATTGCTGATCGAAGTATCGAAAAGGCATTTCTTAAGAATTCTTTCAGAATATTTAAAGTTTATGAATTAGATCAATAATAGAGGTTAGTTATTTCAATGTTTACTTTCTTTTTTAATTTAAAGAAAGGTAAATTTCACAGAATTATTATAAATTTATTTTCAAATAACATTGTATGTGTTAATATTTAAATGTTATCGAAAATATCCCGAAATAACATTTTTTGAGGAAGCTAAATGTTCAAATTTTATTAGAATGAGAAATAAAATGTATTTTTTTAATTATATAAAAATCAGTGGCGTAACGGTGAACATTTGGGCCCTTCTGCAAAATCAGATTTTGGGTTCCCAAGTTGTATTTTACAAAGGGTAGGTACTTGGCGGCAGTCAGGCTTTGAGCTCCTCCGTAATGTGGGGGTGTACGTAACGCCACTAATAATATAACCATGGAAATACTCTAAAACACACATAAATTGTATAAGGTCACAGGGCGAATTAAAGGCAAGCCTGGAAAAAAATGTACTATTGACGCTGAACAACACAAAATGCATACAATCGAGGATAAAAAGAGATAACACACCATCATTGAAAGAATGTTTGCTGAAATACAATTTTTAGCCAGACAAAATTTGGTATTCAGAGGAAGTATTCAGTACGAAGTTGACATAATGGAAATTTTTTAAAAGCAGTTTAGATATTGGCCAAATTCGATCCAGTTATTTCGGAACACCTTAATAATGTCAGTAAATGCAAAAATAACAAAGCACGTATTCCACACTACTTGGGGAAGCATTTTCAAAATAAAAGAATTGCTATTTTAGCCGAATCTATTCGTAGTGAGATAACACGCCTTGTCAAAAAAGAAAAATATTACTCAATAATTGACTCTACACCAGATATTAGTCACAAGGAAAAAATAAAGTTTGTTATTAGATGTGTGAGCATTACTGATGTTAAGGTATATATTTTAGAAGAGTTTTTAGGAACTGACCAAAATATCGATAAAAATATTTGACTGATTTTTATATTATATTTGCCTCTCTATAGAAAGAAAAAAAAATTGGTTTTAGGAATGTTTTCTGAGTTATTGGGTAGAGTTTCGATTTAGTCATCCGTGACCACGTCCTGTAACGATTATTATTATGGGTCGTAGTTGGAGAGCGGACGCGAGGACCGGTTTTTGACGGTGCCCGGCTGGAGGCAAAAACGTGCTCTGTATGTAAGATAGTTTTTTGGATGTTCTTGTAAATAAAATTGTATATATTTATATCTCTAGCCTGACTGTGAGATTTCGTACTCAATACGCTACAGTCTATTTAATGGAGGCACCGACGGAGATTAATAATTACTCTACTGAAATTTTTGGCTAGAGATATAATCGATGAATTAAGATTGAGTAGGACAGAAAAAACACGCCATCTTAGAAGAGATCAACGAGCCGTCCCGGCACGTAAGAAGTTCTGCTCATCGAAAAAGGATAGACCACCCTGGTCTTAAAATAAGTGCCGCCCCGGCCATCGAAAAGTATTTGGACCACCCTGGTCTTGAAACAAGTGTCATCCCGGCAAATGACAATTCTAGTCATAAGAAAAAGTTTTTAGACCATCCCGGTCTTAAGAAAAACGCCGCCGAGTCAACAAAAAATTCCTGCAAGAGGAAAAAAGTTATCAGATCAACCTAGTCTTAGAAGTGCCACCCGGAAACAAAAAGGCCCTTTCGTTTTTTTTTTTTTTTTTTTCTGCTGTGGAAATCCTTTCCATAAATACGTAGTGTGGATCTACAAAAATATGTGTCTGGTACGATTTCCTTTTCTATCTGGCCAAATTATTTAAATCAAATCGTGCATTTTTTTGTATTTTAAAGTCTTACATTTTGGTGACTAAACTGCATTACATATCCTATGTATTGAGATTTAATTTTTTTAATGCTGTTGTAATTGGTTCTCTATTTATAAGCATATAATTTAGGGAAGCAAATTTTCTATTTTAATATAGATATATATATTTTTTTCAATTTGCATTAGTCACATCCTGTGATAGTGGAAATTGTTTAGTTAAGCATATATATTTTTTTGTGTGAATAGCATGATTATGTAATTCTGTGTATTTTATTCATTGCATTTCCGGTGTGTTTTTTTAAAACTGTGCAAGTTACTTGGAGAAAGGTTTCATATAAAATCTATAAGCATTTCACAAAAAATAATTCTTTTTCAAAAAAAACTATGAATATTAAATATTTATTTTAGGCTATTTTGTGTATGAAAAATAGAAAGTTTTGTTTTAAACTTGGCTTTTGATACTTTGCAATTTATTGTTTTTTATGAAAATTAGTTTTTTTTTATTGCAAAAATCCTCGTATAGCATTTGGCAAAGTATTTTTATATCTATAAATAGTGTGTATGTGTTACAAATATTATTAAGTTATCAAATTCGTACTGGAGTTTTGCTATTAATAATTAAGTATATGCATACATTTGCTTAAAATTATTTTTTTTAATGATTACCAATTTTGAATTTTACAATTCTATTGTTATTTTCTTAGAAAAAGTGTATAAGTGATATTTCAATTTAATTGTGGAGTTGAAATATTTTTATTGTAAAAACTTCTTGGCTAAAAATGGCTTATTTAGGAAAAGGGCGAATAGCAGAACTAAGATATATTGCAAAACAATTAGGTGAAAAAGTAACTGATGATTTAAAAATTATAGACCTTAAAAATCTTATTGTAAATAGCCCAAATTACGAAGAAGAATTCGTTAGAGAAATGTTAAACATGATAATTGAAAAAAGTTTAAAAACTAGCACGTTGCGTGTCAGCAAATATTTTGATTTAAATGAAAGATATATTTTAAGCACTTATGAATTAGAAACACTTTTTAAATTAAAGAAACACAACTCCAGTAATATAAACAAAGTAAATAGTAAGTCCGAAAACGTTTCACTGGATCCATGTACTGTTAGATGTAAGGAGAATGGGGCTGTGATGCCTGTCCTTACAGAAACAGGAACCTCATTAGATATAGGTTTTGAAAAATGTGCTACACCAGAAATGTTTACAGGTGAACAAGAGTTGGTGGAATATATTCATGATGATACTATGACTTGTCTGCAACCTGCAGAAAGAAAAATTGAGTGTGAGGCAATACACGTGGTCTCAAAGCCAGTTGTTAGTCTGGGACATTTGGATCGGAAAAACTATTTTTTGGAGGATCAAACAATTGAACTCCTGGAACCGGATTTAGAACAGAATGGTCTACCAAGACCGGAAATAGGGAATGAAATTCAGACTCACAGACAACGGAGAAAAGAAACAGGAAAGAGCACACGCCTAGAAAATGACGATGATCAATTTAGATTGGGAGAATGTATAGTTGAAAATGGGGAGGATTTGGGGCCTTCGTTTACAGGAGAAGGCACATACAATGGGAATGGGAATTTGGTTAAACTTAGTGATTGTGAGGTTATGGAAGCACAGCTGAGGAATTTGGTAAAACTTAGTGGTTGTGAAGTTATGGAGAAGCAGCACAGCTGAGGAATGAGGAATCAGCCTCTTGATTCAGGGGATATAAATAACGCGAGTAATGAGGCAAGTGATCAAGAGGGGGCATCCCTGCAATTGGTTCCTGTAAGACATGAAGTTTCTACTGAGTTATATATTGATGCAATAGGGCCCCTTCCTATTGCACCTATTAGAAACAAACATATTTTACCTGACATGTGTATGTCGTCGAGGTGTCATGAGGCAGTGCCAGTGCCTGAGAAGGCATCCACACCCCTTGTGGAGGTGCTGCTACAGATTTTTAGAAGGGTCTTTCCTAAAGAGATTTAACAGATGAGAAGGAACCTTATTCATGAGTATTTCAACTACCGAGTTGTTTGAAAAATTAGGAACTTACTGTCCGTTACGAATGCCCTTTACATTCAAAAATGTATTCTATTATTTCAGCAGGATGATAGCTGAACCAACCCGAGGGTATGAAAAGTTTGATTTATTATACTTAAACAAAGCGTCTATATTTTCAGAAAACTGGGATTATTCTATAAATCACATAAATAAAGTATTAGAACAGAACGCACGTTTAACAATCGAACCAGTAAAACGTAAATTTGTTCAAGACAGTGTTAAATGTCTTAGTTATGTCGTAGGAAAGCGGTCTCCAGCTCAAAATTGAAGGTTACAGCAATAATAGATTTGTCAATTTCAAGGAATAAAGCTGAGGTTAAAGTTTTGGGAGTAGCGGGATATGATCGGCAATACATTCCTATGTTTTCTAGTTTAGTTGCTCCATTTACAGAACCGTTAAAAAGAAAATCAGATAAAGGAAACATTAAAGGGAATTCTGAATGTCCAGAATTCTTTAGACAACTGAAGGAAAATTTGGCGACTAATTCAGTTTTATACGCCCCTGATTTCATGAAACGATTTATTTTTCAACCCGAAACAATTTCTTTTTTATTTATTTTCTTTTGTATGCAGAGCATAGATTTTAACTTAATTTCGGTTTCTAAAAAAAAATGTATTATATTCAATCGCCTGAAAAAAAATCTAGTTCCCTTAATATATGTCTATTTTAAAATTTGAAGGTAACATGTTTATTAAATTTGATGTTTTTTGTATGATTTAAAAGAAACATTGAAAAGTGTCGAGTCAATAAGTAATTTGATTTAAATTTGTGGCTTGAGTATAATTTGATATCATTGATAATTTTTTATTTTTTGTTTTAAAAATGCATTTGAGTGATTTTGAAATAATTCATGTTGCACTGAAAGAAAGCAAAGCCTCAACGGTTAAGTTGCTTGATAGATTATTTTTTAAGAATGAAAATACGCGATTAAATCGTAATAGAGTTTTGAATTTTGAAGGATTTAATTTTAAAATTGGTGATAATGAATTTTTAGAGATGTGTGTGTGATAAAAGAAATAGTTGATAAGTTTACGTTAAATTAATTAGTTAAAATTTGTGATGTTTTAAGTATCGATAGTGAAGGTACGCAATTGGAAATAGTAAAAAATATTGTAACTTGTCTTTGCGATTTTGAAATACTTAAAGATTCCTTAACGACTGAGGAGATATTAGAAGAAACAGATGAATTGAGTAAATGCGATCAATCAGTGCAATACGAAAATAAAAGCTGTGATATGATAATGTGTTTAAAATAGATAGAAGTGTTAATAGTATAAATAACAAGTATGAACAAAAAAATAATAGTGAGTTTTAATGATATCGAGAGTGTAATTACTCCTTTTAAGGGTGAAAGACATGTTTACATTGGATTGAAAACTTTGAAGCCCAATCGGAATTACTCTCGTTGTCTGAAGTTCACAAATTTATTTATGCAAAAAGATGTCTTAGGGGGAACGCTTCATTAGTTGTTAGGAGTGAGACCGGTATTAATTCATGGAAACAATTATAAGATATGTTAATGAAAGAGTTTAAAATATCTTTCAATTCGGCTGAGGTTCATGAAATGTTACAAAACCGTAAAATGAAAAGTAACGAATCCCCTTTAGAATACTTTTACTCAATGAAAGAAATTTCACAGCAAAGTAGCATTGACGACCAAGAGTTAATAACTTATATTATAAAAGGAATAAAAATGATTCAACAAAAAATAAAACAATGTTATTTCTATAATGGAATTTAAAACTAAGCTGCGAGTATATGAGACATATAAAAGAGAAATGAAGCAGTCAGAATTGTTAAATAGTGTACCTAATGTTGGTAACAAGGTAGGAAAACTGGGCCACAAGGCCTATGAATGTAAGGCTAAAATTAGAAACCTCAAACATAAGAATTTTAATTACACAAAGGTGTTAAAAGCTCCCACGACGCATACAGCACAAGATTTACCCCCAAAACCCTGTAAATTTTGCACTCAGTTAGGAATTATGAATACTTTTCATTGGGGATATATCCATGCATTAATAAACGATGTAGAGCTGAAACAATACCTCAACCACAACCAAAGCAATGACAATTACTTGTATCTGGATAATTAAAAAATAAAACGTTTATACACAATAAAAGAAAAGGTAAAAAGTATAACTCGAATTCATTCAAAAAAATATTGCTAAACATCGATACAGGTTCGACTATTAACATTATTCCTGCTGTAATGGTTGAGAAATTAAATGTGCCGGTTGAGGAATATAATGTAGTTAGTGTTAAGAAAACTAAAGGAATCCTGAAACTTAATCAAACATGCACTTTCGACCTTAAAGTTGGAAGCTTGGTTAGATCGGTGCGGTTTTTCATACTAAACACCGATTTACCTTATGCTCTCTTAGGGTTAGGAAGTTGTATTGCATTTCAGTTGTGATAATTGATTGTGTGAAACAAGTAGTTGCGCAGAAAGGGAGAAACTTGATCAACTTCTCCAGTTCAGAAGGCAGCGATTTGTCTTTGCATATCAATCCTGAAAATAAGGTTAAGAAAGGTATTTTTGAAAGTGAAATGAAAAATGATAAAACTAAAGAATGTAGTATAGTAAAAGGTAAAAAAGGAAATTGTTCTCAGGTAAAAAAAGAAAAAAAAGGTAAATAAAGATGAAATAAATGTAGTAAAAAATAGAACGAGGGAAAACAATGTCCTGAAATTTTCGAATATATCCGAGACGGATTCTGATAATGGGTGCACACGTTGTCAGATTGAAGTCGAAGATAATTCGGAAACAAAAGACTTTGGAGAAAATTTTGAACTAAAAGAAATTTTGGAATGTTATGAGGATGTGTTTGCTAAGGATAAATATAATGTTGGAACTATAAGAATAGAACCACAGAGAGTGAGACTAACGTCAGAGCTACCAATATCATTACGCGCATATAAAACGTCACCAA